>PITA01010366.1:0-72347 GCA_004023965.1 Spilogale gracilis
TTGTTTCCTGACTTGTTACTTTTGGCCATTCTGACTGCTGTACGGTGGTATCTCAGTGTGGTTTTGATTTGAATTTCCCTGATAGCTAGTGATGTTGAACATTTTTCATGTGGCTGTTAGTATTCATATGTCTTCTTTGGAGAAGTGTCTGTTCATGTCTTCTGCCCATTTTTTGACTTGGTTATTTGTCCTTTGGGTGTTGATTTTGAGGAGTTCTTTATAGATCTTGGGTATCAGCCCTTTGTCTGCAGTGTCATTTGCAAATATCTTCTCCCGTTCCGTGGGTTGCCTCTTTGTTTTGTTGACAGTTTCCTTTGCTATTAAATCACTTTTAGAAAATAAAAGGCAATTTAGGGGCACCTGAGTGGCTGGGTTGGTGAAGCATCCGACTCTCGATTTCGGTTCAGGTCACAATCTCAGGGTTGAGATGGAGCCCTACGTTAGTCTTTGTGCTCAGCAGGGAGTCTGTTTGGGATTCACTCGCTCCCTCCGCCTGCTCATGTGCTTGCTTTCTCTCTAAAATAAATAAATCTTTTTTTAAAAAAGGCAATTTAAGGCACCTGGTGGCTCGGTGGGTTAAAGCCTCTGCCTTCTGCTCAGGTCATGATCCCAGGGTCCTGGGATCGAGGCCCACGTCCGGCTCTTTGCTCAGTGGGAAACTTGTTTCCTCCTCTCTCTCTGCCTGCCTCTCTGCCTACCTGTGACCTCACTCTCTGTCAAATAAATAAAATCTTTTAAAAAAGGCAATTTAATTATTACCATTTACACATCAATAAATTATCAAGTCTATGAAAAATCATACTAAAAGCAAATGCCCAAAACACCAGGGAAAGCAAATCTAGTGTAAATCTCACTGGACAAGATTAAGCATCTTTTTCAATAGGTTTGCTTTCTATGCTCAGTGCAGCTGATCCTTCCCACCACCCGCTCATCGCCGTAAAAAAGACACTTTAGAAACTACACATTTTATTATTTCTGCTTTTCCCCCCTAAAAGTAGAAAAGCAGTGTATGAAATATAAAATAAATAAGAATAATCTCGAAGTCCCATAGCGGTCCAGTGTCAGGGCAGCAGCACGTCCCCGTTCCTCTCTTTATTTTACGAGGGACCTCACTTAGCCACTCGGGAGGAATTTATTTTCTTGATATCAACCTGGCTCAGAATCAGTGTCCCATTTTTGAATTTTCCAACCTGACCGATCCGTCCGCTGGACAAAATACTGGGAGCTGATTTCTTCTTTTTGGATTTCCTGCAGTTAAAGGGAGAGGAAAGTAGCAGAGTCACGCTTACAAAGGAGGACGAGAGGATGGCTGCAGCAGGTGACCGCGGTCTGCTCCGGCGAACTCCTGGGGTCCTCCAGCGCACACCACCCTCCACTGCCCCCCCGCAACGACCACCCGCCTTCCTGTGGCCCCTGAAACATGCCAGTCGCTTCTGGTATCGGATCTTTGCACTGGCTTATTTTATGCAGAATGTCCTGCTACCGATCATTCTAGGCTGTCCCCTCCTCTTCACTCAGTTCTCAACTCAGAGGTCACCACCCTAAAATGACATCCCAGTCCTCCCACGCCGCCCCCTCCCCACCCATGATTTTCTTTTATAATGCTTTATTGCAACCTCTTCACAGGACCTGCCAGCACCTGACATCCCCTTGCTTACCTGTTTGTATATCTCGGGGTGTTTCCCTCCCTACAATGTAAGCTCCTCAAAGGTAGGGATACCCCCTAGATGGTCGTGGCTGAATCCCCACACCCAACACCCCTACATGCCCGGCACGCAGGGGACCCTCACAGACAGACATATGTGGCCAGGACAAATGACGGCCCGTGTGCAAGCTCACTAGGAGTCTAAGAAAAGAGTGAAGACAAAACAAGTCAATTTTGCAAGAGTAATTCAGGGAGCGAGAAAAGGCATTTTTGAGCCAAAGCTAAGAAACTAGCATGAAGCAACAGACTGGATGCTCGGTTCCTCAGGTCATGGCACTCGGCCTGCGGTGGCGTGTCAGAGAGCAGGCGCAGCCCGGGACTGGGCTGCCACGTGTGCAGGCTCCGCGTGGGGGCTGGGAGCGGTGACCTCAGGTTCTCCACGAGTCACCTGAACTGTCTCATCTTTGGAAATGGGAGCCTGGAGAAGATTCCTGGTTCGGTTCTGAGGCAGCTGTTCGATCTGGGACACTGTCCCCCTGTCTGCCCCCCACCAAGGACTGGCTCGGAATGCCTGAGGAGCAGCGAAGCACTCTGACAGCCTGGAAACCCCACGTAAACTCCAGGTGTTAGTCTCAGAACTAATCGGTAAGTTTATCTAGATCATTCCACCCCAGTACCTGAGAATGTCACTTACCTGTCTTCCTGCCCTCTCCTCTTCTTTTTCTTGAAAATATCTGTGTCCTGGGCCTGATTTCAGAATTTAAGATAATATATGTCAGTAGCAGATCGCAGAGATTCAAAAACAGACAAGAGGTGTGTGATCAAAAGCCAGTGAGATACCATTGACTTTTCATCTTTTTCTCAAGCAGGCATATTACACATACGCTCCGTTTCATCCTGAAACTCTCTCAAGAATGTGAAAGGTCGTTCCAGAAAAGAATGATAGGAGGAACATTCCATGTCTCATTTTAGGAGAAAGGGAGGGAGCACAGCACCTACCCCTCTGTCGTGTGTCACAGGCCCCTGGGTCCTATACAATGTAAAAAGCAACACTGGGAAAGACCACAATAGGTGACGTGATCTGGGCAGGAGCTTCCTACTTCAAAGCAAGCCTTTCTCGTGAATATGCCGGCTTCTCGGGCCGGCGTTACAGAGCGAAGCTGACCCGAGCAGGTGTAGAGACCGGTCACGGCCCTCTCCACCATGGCCCTCTCCACCTACTGCGGCCTACGCTGCCTCCCAGCTCCGCTGCAGCCACCTCCCGCTTCTAGTGGGCAACAAAAGGGCTATTACTCGTACCGCTCTCTTTTCTTCTTCCTTTGCTGCCTTCTTTTCTTTGATTTGATCCTGCAACACCTTGTAATTCACGTAACTGTTTTTGGGAGGCTGAAATGCAAGGGGAAAAAAACCCCGAGAGATATCATTTTTTATTTTGCAAGGATCTTCCGGTGACCCCTCCCCTGCCCTGCCCTAGGTTCTCCCCCTTCCCGATATATCCCGTCTGCGGATGGAAGACGGAGCAGCCCCTCACCTTGGCGCCCAGCATGATGGCACGTTCTCGTTCCAGGATCCGTTCCTTCCCTTTTCCATAACCCGTGATCCCGAACCGGTGCACTTCCAAGCGAGCCTGTGGAGGCAGAGTGCAATGATCCCCGAGTGCACTCCAGAGACTCCAGGGAAGGGATCTATCCCTAGGGGTAGCCCACGCCAGACACAGTGTGCTGGAGCGAGACGTCTGTCGTGCTGTGGTTTACAGAGCTCTGTGGAGGTCTTATCTAATTTCTTATAACCTCGCAACACTTGCTCTCCCGTGTGGAATTCCGGACAGTTGAGGCAAAGACTTACTAGCGCGCAGAGGAGCAACAGACTTAGGATTAAATGCAAAGCTCTGCATCCTGCGTTCCCTCTGAAGCAAGCTATTACATTTCTGAGCAAGTATTTCCACTTAAAAGTACCTCTCTGAACACTTTTACTCACACTCTGAAACCATTTTTTTTTTTTTAAGATTTTATTTATTTATTTGACAAAGAGAAACACAGCCAGAGAGGGAACACAAGGAGAGGGAACGACAGAGGGAGAAGCAGGCTTCCCGCTGAGCAGGGAGCCCGATGCGGGGCTGGATCCTGGGTCTCCAGGATCATGACCTGAGCCGAAGGCAGAGGCTTTAACCCACTGAGCCACCCAGGTGCCCGAGAAATGCCCATTCTTAGCTGTTGAATTACCTACCTCCTCCTGTCTTTTTTCTCATGCATTTAAAAAACCTAGTCACATGTAGAATACACACATCCCTTCTCTGCTTTGTGACTTACCTCTGCGTCACGGGCACTACGGCCACAAACCAGTGGGTTTTATATGATGGCCTGATATTCATCACCTGGATGCAGTGGGATTTACTTAATAATATTTCAACCCCTGGACATGAAAGCATTTTTTTTTTTGGTCTTATAAAACTGAAAAAAAATGAACAGTTGCAAAACACATACCTTCTCCAAGTTAAATTCTTGTCTATCCACATCTTTTTCAGGGACACTAGTTTTGGTCTGAAGAGAAAAAAAAAATTCTTATTAAGATCATCTGTTACTGTATCATTGGAGTATTTGTCAGCAGAAGAGTAGTTATGTTTTTAAAAGCCTTGAACTGGCCCAGATGCCTAAATACCAAATGATAACAAAGTGTATGGCATGAAAGTCTTAATGGAAGAAAAATGGAGAAAAAAAAATATGAAGGTCTCAGAGCTTAAGAAAGGATGAAAATTTTTTTTAAAAAAATACACAAATAGGGTGCCTGGGTGGCTCAGTCTACAGGTCTCCTGGTCCCTCCTTCTCCCAATGGGAGCTGTACTGCAGCTTATCCCCCCGCTGTGTGTGTGGGTCGCTCACTGAATGCTTCTGCAGGTGACAGGCTCTCTCCATGAGGCCACATCCACACCTCACAGAGGGGTTCTGACGATCAAAGTGGATAAAGTGCGTGGTGGTCAATGTCTGCAAGGTCTGGGAAACAGGAAGACACGGCCAGTGCTCTCAGTATTAACTAACCCACGACGGAACAGCGGAGCCCCAGGCAGTCCCCACGGTGCTGCACACTGACTCTCGGCTGGGGCAGACGGGACACGGGGCCGCGGACGACACAGAGAACATGGCTCCAGGCTCCAAGCACATGGCCCCGTTCTATGCTCGCAGGTGCGGTACATGTGTTCCACGTTACTTTACCAGAATTCCTGACTTGGATGATGCTTACGGTTTTCTTCAATTATTTCACAGAATCAAAAGCCTTAAATTAAGAGCACAGACACACAAAGGACGCCAGGCCCTTCGGTTCCTCTACCCCAGAAAGTCTTCTTTCCTGTCTGTGGCTGGAAAAAAAAATTCTGTCTTTACCCTGAAGTTAAAGAATCTTTTCCACTGGCGTGCATACCAAATCTATTTAATATGATAACAGCACTACTACTTATGAAAAACAAGTGGCTTAAATCTTAATGACTTCGGGGGGCCTGGGTGGCTCAGTGGGTTAAAGCCTCTGCCTTCAGCACAGGTCATGATCTCAAGGTCCTGAGATCGAGGCCCGTATCAGGCTCTCTGCTCGGTGGGGAGCCTGCTTCCTCCTCTCTCTCTGCCTGCTTGTGATCGCTCTCTCTCTGTGTCAAATAAATAAATAAATAAAAATCTTTATGACTTTAGGATCATCCAGATCCTCAAATACAAATTCTATGTTAAAAAAAAGAAACTGTATGCGGTTCATAGACCTCCAAAATCCCATGAAACATTTACCTCCTTTCATAACAATCTAAATAGTTCTCTCTCTTCTTTCCTCCCATGTGTCCAATGAAGCAGCGGCAAACTAAACTTTTCTGAGTCGCAAATTCCATTCAGGAGCATGAGATTCCCAGTGTTTCTGGAGATGAGACAGACGCCCTTGGCTGCGAGGAAGGAACCACCTAAGAGGACCTAAGCACTGTAAGAGAATTCCTGGCCACCTTCCTGACAGTCACCATGGGGCTAAGAGCCCTGGGTTCTGGGGGCAATAGTGGCCCCCAGAGGAGAGGGGCACGGCCTCTCATGTCCCTGCTCTCCCCAACATCGGCCCCACAGAATACCCCAGTCCCTGCGCGCAGACCTCAGTTCATCCTGGCTGTGGGGACACCTGGGCCGAGGGGCCTGCACCCCCCCGGGTGAAATGTCCAGTGGGACATAGCTACCTTGCCATTCCCAAGCCCTCGGTTAACATTTTGCCAGAAATATCTCAGCTTTGCAGCTCCTGATTTGTTTGAGAAAAGGTCTGGATTCTAGATCCGTGTTTATCATAAAAGCAAACATTTGGGAAATAATTCTTAGCCCACTACTTTGTGATGCTGAGTCCACAGGCATGACCCTGCCAAAATCTAACTTTTATTCACAGCTTTAAAGACCTTTCAGTCCACTACTCATCAGATAGTGCCTGAGAGACCAGCAGCGGTTCTCCCGTCTGCTCCCTCCCCCCTCACTGCTTTACTGTCCGGAGGCAACTCTGGGTCCTCCCCTGCTTCGGGGGCTTCCCTGCCCCCCCCCAGCTTAGGTGGGGTCGCGTGACTTTCTCTGGCCAAAGCAATGTGAGCGGAGGGCAAGCATGCCCCTTCCACGATGAACCTCTAAGAGCCATTCCTCGACTCCCCTTCTGTGCCAAAGCAACTAAGAGCCTTTCAGGCAGTGGAGCCCCCACTACCCTGGGTTCCCAGGCGAGGACAGTGTGCTGCTGTGTCCCTGACAACCCTGATGGACACACAAAAATAATTAGCTTTTGCCTTCAAACCACTAAGATGTAGGGACTGCGTTACCAAACCCGAGCCTTAGCCGTCCTGGCCAGTGAAGCTTTATGGTCCCACACACAGGAAAGAGACACGTTCGCAGATTTTGAGAACTTGCATGCCGGGCTCCAAAGAAAGAGGAAAGCTATAAAGCGAATTAAGAGTTCGGTGGTGCAGGATAAAGGCCGGCAGCCCCCCAAGGCTCAGTGATCGTCCTTGGGCTCACTTCCTGACCAGGGCTATTTTTGGCTGCACTGATAAGATTCCTTTGTTCTACTAGTTACAGTCCAACCTTTGTCCAGAGAGAGAGTAGTTGGGTAAATAAGCACTCTCTTTTCAACCAGCACTGGATTTTCTGAAGAACAGGAGTGTGAAACAAAGTTGAAGGGTGCCCTGGAGTGTAGAGGATTTCAGGGTTGAGCCCTCAGGGAGCGATCTAGATATTGCAGAGATTATGACAGCAGTAAAAACCTGCGGCGGGAACAAGGGGACAGGTCTCTCTTGTGGCAGGAACAAGGGGACAGGTCTTTCTAGCTAGTGAAGATTCTGGGTCCGCGTGCTCGTGTTACTCCAAGGACGAAGAGCCTAACCTAACCCGCTCGCTCACTTGTGCTCTCTCTGTCTCTCTCTCTGGCGGAGCAGCTTTCAAGCCAGAAAGCCTGGGGTGTGAACCGAGCTCTGGTTTTCACTTCACATCCACAATCCTTCCTGTGGAATCCTTAGAAAATTCAGAGGCTTTCACATTTTAGAAAGGTAATGCTGGCAATGTACTGACTACGTAATACCCCTTGCAGGGGGACCAAGGCAGTAACAGTCATTAAGTACATTCATGTTTCTACCGTGGTGTCTATAGCTATTCGAGCCAAAGGGAACAGACAAAAATAATCCCTAGGCCTCCTACGAGTTCACGTCAGGCTCTGCTGCCAAGTCGATGTGCACGGAGCTTCGAAACACAACAGAAACCGTGACTTCCAAAGCTCTGGGGTTCTGGAACTACAGAGAGGGGGCAGCTGACTGCTGAAACACAGGCCAGCATCTGAACCTCTCTAGGCAGCAGTGGAGACGGGGCACGTGAACTGTGAGGATTCACGGAGACAATGACTTAGCCAACAGAAGTGATCGCTGGTGGGACGCAGCAAGAACCCCTAGATCTCAGGCGTTACTGATGTGCTGTATGCTTACTAGCACTCTGCTCGTACGTGCATGCAGGCCGCGGGAACCAAGAAGATCTGGAGGCCACTGTCCTAGTATTTCCAGCATGTCTTTCTTCTCTCTTTTCTCTGGAGGCCACAAAGAAGGCTAAGAAGGTTCAGGACACAGATGATGCTAAGGGTGGAGAAAATACTGAGGACACATTCCAGCCACCGACCTGGTGCTTTCGTTCTTCCTCGTAGGCAGCCTCATGCTCCTTAAAGAGCGGTTGACCCCCTCGGTCCTCAAATCTCAAGTCCGGATCGCGCCATCCTGACCCAGGAGCGCTGCGGTAAACTCTTAACTCAGCCCCGCAGGCCTCTTGGCATTGCTTCCCTATAATCTATTCACCATGCAGGGGCTGAGCAAGTCATGCCCTTCAAACTGCGGGAGCTCTCTAGATGCTTTCAACTGAATTTCACAGGCCTGACTACTGCCTGTAAGAGTCGGCCCTGCACCACAGAACATCTTCCTCACCCTGAGCCGAAGGCAGTCGCTTAACCAACTGAGCCACCCAGGCGTCCCTATAACTCTTTTTAATTATATTATTAATTTACTTGGGATTTGTCTGACTCTAGCAATAGACTGTGTCCTCTATGAGGGCAGAGGCCTGGATCTCGTTCGCTGCTGGATCTTGCGGGTCTGGAAAATAGTAGGCCCCCGATGATTTGTGGAATAAATGAGTAAGTACATGAGTGCGCTGTTACCTACTATTTCCTATGAACTACCTTCATAGTCACTGCTTCATAAGAGGGATAGGATTAGGAAGTTCATTTGTAGGTTAGACAGCTGGGATGGGTGAAATGTTCTGTGAATGGTGGTCAAGTTCCCCGGTGAATCCATGAAATGCGGTAATGTCGGGGGTTTCCCCACACAGCCACCAAGCAAGTGCTCCCACACCAGCTACATTCGACTCAGTCGTGACCCTCTCTCCCTGGAGATGGCGTCAGGCTGCACAGGGTAAGGGCTCAGCCCCACAAGGCTGCCGCCAGCTTCATTCGCCAGCTAGAAGCCCGTGCTGTCACCCGTGCATGCCTCTGACCAGCCACCTAGAGATCAGCAGTTCCCACAACCCCCTGTTTGGGTTCTATTCGTTTGATACGGTGGCTCACAGAACGCGGGAAAGCCCTCTAACTCACAGCTCACTGGCTGGCTCAGAAAGGCAGATGGAGGGACGCACGGGGTAAGCGAGGTGGGACAGGACGGGGCACCCCCACGTCCTCTCTGAACATGTCACCCTCCAAGCACCCCTACACGGTCACCGACCCGGCTTTCCAAACCCTTTGGGTTTCTACAGAGGCTTCATTATGTAAGTCTGACAGATGAAACCACTGGCCACGGGCAATCAATTCAACCTCCAGCCCATTACTTCTCCCCAGATGTCAGGGAGATGGGACTGAAATTTCTAAACCTCTAATCATGCGACTGATTCTCCCAGCAACGCACGCCCACCTTTACAGCTTCTCCGCCTCACCTGCTAACAAAAGACACACTTACACCACTTAGGGAATTACAGACGTTACAAGAGTTCTGCGCCAGAAATGGGGGACAAAGACCAGATATGTATCTTATTATGAAATCACCACAGTACACCATGGACTCTGTTTCAATACACAATGCTGTTTAACCACAGTATACATGTCCCAGGCCCAAGTTCTAGGGAAAAAAGGTCACTTCCTGGGTTCAGGCAGAGCCAGCTGGGTTGTCCGACTTGTCAGTATTTCTCAAGTATTCTCCAAAGACAACCAGCTGACTCCATGCAGCCTATCTTTATTTTAGTAGACATCTGGGCTGATTCGGTCTGTCTGAACCATCCTACAATGACCCATAGACTTTCAGAGAACGGGGCCACAACCAGCATTTACCACGTTACACAAACTCTTGGCATAGCATCACGTAGCCTAATTACCCCCCACTGACATCCCCTTCACCCAGGCTATGCCATTAACTAGCGTTCTATTCATATATATACACACTATATACAATATAACTAGCGTTCTACTCATTTGTATTTGTTTACATGTTGCAATATCCACATCCTCAAGTCTTTTTACGGGCACATGTGTTTTTACTGTGTTCATTTTCCATCTCCTTACCCAGACACATTCATGTCATCAAAGGATACATTTTTAAGAGGAGGAGGAACGGGCAGAATGCCAAGGACAAGAGAAAGGTTTCATTAAGGTCAGAAAGCCCAAAATGTCAGATGAGCTGAGGTTCCCCAGAAAAGCTAACTACAGTGAAATAGGGGTCAACCGGAAGGGGAAGACAAAGAACCCAACAGCCGGCAGCAGATGTTCTATCAGAAAGAGACCGAGAAATGCACTCATTCAATGCCAACGTGTTCGTCCTTTCTATTAGAAAACTTTCCATTCTAGAAGGAAGCCAATGAGTGTAAGAGGAAACAGAAGACCAAGACACCTGAAGAAATGAGGGAGGGTACTCAGATGTTTGTTCAGTGCTCCAAGCACAGAATTAGATACAATGCAAAGCAGTGTTCAACCTTTTTCACTGCATGGCACACAGAGAAAATACCCGTATTTGTATGGTGCACAAGGGTCCGCTGTCCTAATACTGATCGCTGCAAGCTTCCCTGACTGGCCAAGTGTGGGGCCTCTGGCTGGCTGAAGGGCCAAGGAAATCCGCTTCCTAGCCTGACTGCAACAGCTCCCGGTGTCCCTGAACTTGCAGTATGAGTTGGAAACTGACCTGATTAGAACCGTAAAATGAAGGTACATGATTACAAAAGGCGCTATTAGTCTTTGAGGAAGACACGGTGGCGAGCACGACATGCAGAACTATCTGACTGCGAGGCGAGATGACACAGCTGCGTGTTTTAAACCAGCACTGGACGCTAGCACGCGCTCCCACATGTTCACCAAGAATGCTACAAGCCCGACTGTTTGCGGTGGGTTAGACCATGGTCTCCAAAGAAGCCATGTCCATGTTCTAATCCCCAGAATCAACAAATGGGATCTTCTTTGGGAAAAGGGTCTTTGCAGTGTAAGTAAGCTAAGGATCTCATGACAAGACCCATCCTGGATTTCGGGTGGGCCCTAATCCCAAGGACAGCTGCTCTTCTACGAGAAAGACAGAGGGAGACTTGAGACTCAGACATACAGACAGGACCACGTGCAGACAGAGGCGGAGTTGAGGGTGATGCAGCCACAAACAAAGGTATGCTCAGAGCCACCAGAAGATGGAAGAAGACAAGAAGGCTTTCCTTTCGGAGGGGAGTGTGCCCAGCTAACACCTTGACTGGCCTTTCTGGCTGCCAGAGCTGTAAGAGAACGGATGTCTGCCCCGCAGCCCTAGGAAACTAATACAATCCCCTTTTCCCTTGATGATACACAAAAGTTTATAGGACATGATGAATGCAACAGAAACTGAGTATCTGGATTTTTGCAAGGATCCATAATATCCTTGTGGGAAAAGTTGGATAAGCAACTACACCTCTCTCCTGGACTGAATTTTGAGTAAGACTTAATCTGGGAGAGATTGCTGCTCAGTGAAATCCAATGACCTTCCACTAGCATGTAAGTTCCTTGAGAAAAAGCAGTTTTGTTTCTTCTGTTCAATGCTGTATTCTGGTGCCTTGCAGCCAGAAATGGTTGTTGACTGACTGACTTTTCTGAGCACCATCAAGCAGCAGGCTTATCAGCATGAGAGGGTCCACTCGGCAGGCTTGCGTTTCTCAAACTCTGCACATTCCTAAGGAAGTCTTGTTTTTAGAACTGGCCCTTGGCTGGTTCCTGGGAGCTGACCAATTGTCTGATAATAGTGTTTTTGCATCCCCAAGGCCTTGAGCCATACCAAGTTTGCCTAGATTGTTTATACCAACACTGTGATTTATGGTGAATACCTACTTTTTTTCTGGAGGCCTAGAGCTTTAATAATTAAGGTCTGTCTGCATGTCTACGTAACTGACCTCCAATAAAAACCCTAGGCACCCAGGCTGGGGTTCCCTGTTTGGGGGCGCCTGAGTAGCTCAGTCGTTAAGCCTCTGCCTTCTGCTCAGGTCATGATCCTGGAGTTCCGGGATTGGGCCCCGCATCGAACCACATGTCGGGCTCCCTGCTCGACGGGAGGCCTGCTCCTCCCTCTCTCACTCCCCCTGCTTGTGTGCCCTCCCTAGCTGTGTTTCTCTCTGTCAAATGAATAAATAAAATCTTAAAAAACAAAACAAACAAAACAAACAAAAAAAGAAATAAAGTAGTAACTTAAAAAAAAAAGGAAGAAAGAAATTCCCCAGTTGGCAACACCCCACCTGCTCTCACGCATCGCTGCTGGGGAAAGGAAATGCAGCCTGTGCAACTGCACTGGGAGGGGACATCTAGACATTACACCTGGCTTCCTCCAGACCTTGCCCTGTGCACTTTTTCCCCCTCACTGGTTTGACTCTGTATCCTTTTGCTATAGTAATTTGTAACCGTGATGACGACTACACGCTGAGTATTGAGTCCTGTGAGAGCTTTTAGCAAATCCTCAAGCCAGAAGGTGGTTTCGGGGACCCCTGACATGGTCTATAAAGATACTCATCTAAGGGAGCCTGGCGGGCTCAGTAGGTACAGCCTGAAACTCTTGATCTTGGAGTCATGAGTTCAAGCCCTATGTTAGGTTTAAAGGTTATTTAAATGAATAAAAACTTTTATATTTCTTTGATAAACCTTTTTTTAAAAACTATTTTATTTGAGAGCCAGAGAAAGCACAAGCAGGGGTACAGCAGAGGGAGAGAGAGACTCCCCGCTGAGCAAGAAGCCTAGCTCCCAGCACCCTGAGATCGTGACCTGAGCTGAAGGCAGATGCTTAGCAGACTGAACCACCCAAGCACCAAACCTTTAAAAAAAAAAAAAAAAATGAGGCGCCTCGGTGGCTCAGAACATTAAGCCTCTGCCTTCAGCTCCAGTCATGATCTCAGGGTCCTGGGATTGAGCCCCACATCAGGCTCTCTGCTCAGCAGGGAGCCTGCTTCCTCCTCTCTCTGCCTGCCTCTCTGCCTACTTGTGATTTCTGTCACAAAAATAAATAAAACCTTTAAAGAAAAAAGATACTTTTCTAAAATTGCGATATCAGGGTTTTCACCATATACACAGAAACTAACCAATTCATTACCTGTGTGTTTTCATCTTGATCCAGCTTTTCTTTTCTTTTCTTATTTCTGCTGTGAAACTCTATCACTTCTACTGGCTCTCTGCTGTGCTTCAGGGTTGGGGGAGAGACCGCAGCACTACGGTCTTCTGGTCCTGAAGGGGAACCTGTGGGGGACACAGCAGGACCACACCGCAGCTCTTCTCGGAGCTCCTTGAAGAAGCTGGAGGCACTCTTCCTTTGGCCTCTAAGAAGAGAACCAGATAGCAGAGCTGGCTCTGTTGCCAAGGTCACGGGAGCCCCAGGACCTCTCTTCTTGTTTTCTCCTCTCTTTCTGATCCTTTTCTGTTCTGCTTCATCTTCTGTCTCTCCTGCTTCTTCAAACACAGAGCGGAAAAACAAATAGTTTTGGTTTTATCAAATCATCAAATCACGTGAAAATACAAAGAAACAAAAGATTTCCTTTTCTTCAAATGGGGTTGTAGTTGCACAATTTGGGGTGGGGTATTTTTATTTACTTTTTAAGTTTTAATTAATTAACATATAATGTATTATTGGTTTCAGAAGTACAGGTCTGTGACTCATCAGTCTCACGTAATACCCAGTGCTCACCTTAATGTCCATCACCCAGTCACCCTGTTCCCCCAACGCCCCCTCCAGCATGTGTCCAGTTTGTTTACTATGATTGTCTCTTATGGTTTGTTATATTTGCACAATTTGTAGAATCCAAGACACAACATCTTTTGCCGGGTAACTAACTATACTCATGTCTCTGACCCACAGCACAATTACTTCAGCCCTCACCTCAGTCCATACTAACCGCCACCCTGGGCAGTAGTCCCCAGGGCACTGGTAATCCCCACGGGCTCATGCTCTTGTGCTTAAAAATGTCTGCCACTGCAGCTGGCTGTTTTATTCTCTAACACTCCCTGGGATTACTGGTCTTCCCATTTGTTTGATGAACCTACGACAAGGGATTCAATTTGAACACATATATTTTCTTTTTTTTTCTTTTTTTTTTTTTTTAAGATTTTATTTATTTGACAGAGAGAAACACAGCCAGAGAGGAAACACAAGCAGGGGGAGTGAGAGAGGGAGAAGCAGGCTTCCCGCCGAGCAGGGAGCCCGATGTGGGACTCGATCCTGGGTCTCCGGGATCATGACCTCAGCCAAAGGCAGTCGCCCAACCAACTGAACCATCCAGGCGCCCCTGAACACATATTTTCTACAAAATCCCTGTATCTCCTCTTTGTTTCCCATTCAATTTCTGCCCAGCCACCTGACCCCTTTACTCACCTACAGTGCAAGTATGACAGCGCTCTCTAAATACCGGCCGGTCGTTTCTGTTTACTTATAGTAAGTGTCAACTAACCTTTGGCATTGGGAACCTAAAAATGGGTCGTTATGGCTCAAGGCTTCAGAGCTCCTTGCATAATTTCAAGTCTGTGCTAACATAAACTATATTTAGGATTTGGCAGAATTAGCTTTTCCTCTAGTTTTTAAACCTCTCAAGGTCAGAAACTAAGTCTTCTCTGTCCTCCAATATTCCCAAGGGTGTAGAATGTCGTGTCCACAGGACAAGTCAACACAAGAGGAGGGACGAGGGCTAGACGGTCCGGGGACTAGAACCCACACCAAATTAACAGCTAAGCGAACTTCGGTAAGTGTCTTCATGCCTAATGCTTGTTTCTACATTCGTAATAAATGGGATTAATGACAGTATGTATTTCACCTGAAGATTAAATGAGTAAATACATGAATGTCATGGACTATATGGCAAATTCTCTATACTTTTTTGCTATTATTTTTACTGTATAAGTGAGCTTAGAATTTTGAGCAACAGCTCCCAAGTACAATAGTTTCTGCAACAGCAGAAATATCTGCTCCTTGAAGACGCCAGTGCCTAGGCTATCTCTTGCCTCGAACAAGCAATGTCACCTAACCTGGAACAAATTCTTCAGAGTGTGTGGAACTGTTTTCCTACTAAAGTGCCACGCGGGGCGCCTGGGGGGCTCAGTTGGTTAAGTGACTGCCTTCGGCTCAGGTCATGATCCCAGAGACCTGGGATCGAGCCCCACATGGGCTCCCTGCTCCGCAGGAAGCCTGCTTCTCCCTCTCTCACTCCCCCTGCCTGTGTTCCCTCTCTGGCTGTGTTTCTCTCTGTCAAGTAAATAAAATCTTTTTAAAAATAAAAGAAAATAAAGTGCCAGGCGGTTGCCAATCTTGAATAACCGTTGTTATTTCCCTTTCCCCAAGCAAGATAAAAGGAGAGGGTGGCCAATTTAGTGTAAGGAAAGGCTGTGAAAAGCTTCACGTGAAAATGCTCCCTGAAGGCTGGGGCTCGCGGTGACAAGGTGGTACCCGCGCACCGGGGTCCCGCGGGGCTGGGAGGGTGCTGTGGGGGGCGGGCTTCGGGGGCCGGGAAAGGAGAAGGTGGGCTGTCCGCGCCACGTTCCCGCGTGTGTCACAGCATCGGAAGGGGACTTGGGAGGCTCGACCCAGGAAGAGCAACAACAGAGTCCGATCGTGGGGCGAGGGGGTGGAACTGTGTCAGAGCTGTGTGCGGGCCCCTCAGGGGAACCGGGCGGACGAGCTGAGGGGCGCCCCACCTGCAAGAACCGAGAACCGACGGCGGCCCAGGTCCTCGGCTGCCCGCCCGCTGCCCGCGTGGGCTCTCGGACCCCGCACTCACCCAAATCGTAGAGGTTCCGGAGCAGGGCGTCCAGAAGTGTCTGCGAGCCGGGGGGCGAGGGGGCCCCCAAAGCCTGCTCCTGAGCCATGGGGACGGAGGCGCCACCACCGCGGCGCCAGAGCCCGCGGGGACTTCCGCCTCGCGCCACCCACGCTTCCGAGTCCCGACGCGCTGCGCGTGCGCGTCGCGGGTCCCGGCGCGGCTTCCGTCCTGGTTAAGATGGCGGCGCCCGGGGTCTTGTGGAGCGGCTGCAGAGGGTGCCGCCGCCCTAGGCGAGGTCGGGCCGCCCAGCGCAGAAGAACCGCCCCCAGCAGCAGCACCACCGCCGCTTAGCAAAGAATTTCGGGCCCCTCTCGGGACGGCAGCCGCGCCATGGATTCTTCCAGTTCATCTAACTCTTGTTTCTCCGTCGGCTCCGCCAGTCCCGGCGCTGTCGTGCTCCTCTACTCGGTAGGCGCCCAGGGGAACGAGGCCCGGGGCGGGGCCGCGACAGAGGACCCCCCCCCAACCTCGCTCATCCCCGGCCTCCCGCGGGCCACGACCCCCGGCCCAGAAGAGTGGGTCCCGGGGCCTCCGAGCACGGGTTAGGTAGTTGACTCGGTTTCCAAGGCAACGGGGTATCGCCGTGTGTGTGAATGTGTGTATGCTTTTAGAAGTTTCTGTGGGTGATCGTTCTTCTGCTTCCCTTACACTCGTTCCATGCCCTTCCCTCTGCCACGCATGGGGCCTTCGGAAAGCCCCTGGTACAGGACTGAGGCGTGAGAATGGGATCGCCGTCCCTAGCGGGGGCTACCCTTCGCTTAAACCCGAGAAACCCGCGGCTCTGACCTGGCCTGAGATCCATCGGCGTGCGACTCCCCACCCCGCCCTTCTGCTGCCGGGGTGTTCCTGGGAGAGAAGTATGTGGCTCGTACACAAGCATAGAGTTTGTAAGACGGAAAGTTTCTAATCTAGGAAGATTTGGAACTTCTGGAAATTTTTATTGCGTTTTTGTCTTCCATCCGTACGTTTTGCAGAAATCATTTTGGAATACAACTAATGCCACCGAGCCTCTCCCAACTTGTCTCCCACCCAGCCCCTCCTCCCTCTCCTGATTTTAACTGATCTTTTTTGCGGCCACAGTGCTGGCCACTCACAGTTTATGTGTAAAGAAATTATGGGGTGAACCCTTTGTAGTTCTCAGGGTTGCACAATTCTGGGGAAACTGATCTTTTTTTTTTAACCGCTAAATTAATTTTTATCTACTTTACAAGGAAATAAGAGTGCATTTTAAAAGCGTGTTACAAAAAAAAAAAAAAAGAGCATGTTATAGTGTCCTGCAGGTTAGTGCCAGTTTCTGACCTATACACATTAATGCTAATGTGTATAGGAAGGTCATAACGGGGAAAAGATAAAACAAGATACACAGAATACTCAGTTTCAAAAGAGAGGCAATATATAGGGCTATACATCAGTGAAATAGAAGTTTTTCCATGTTCCAGAAATTACTGTTTCCTCCATGTGGAGAGCGCTGGGCTTGTAATTGTTGTCAACTGCCCACTTCTCTGAGGATTATTACTTTAACCTCTCTCCTCATTGATCTTCTCACCCCACACCTCTGTGGTAGAACTATTTTGACCTCACTTTCTGACTCTGCTGTTCCGGAGACTGCATGTAGGGAAGCACGTTGCTCTGTACGTCCAACTCACCATAGGTACGTTTTTCATCCCTAAACTGGTTTGTGAATCGACTGCAACTTTGCACCTGTGTGTTAAAGGAAAGAGCTGTTTTTTTACTTCCTCATGGACCACTGGTCTTTCATGATAACACTTTTGCCAACTTTTTCACATGAAAAAGCAATTGTACGCGAGGCTTTTTCTGCTTCTGAAGCTGGACAGAACTCTCACTACTTCCTAGTCTACTTTCAGTCTATTTCAGGCTGCCCTTAGTTCCGCAGCCACACTTATTGTGCAATACTCCGTCAGTGTGAGAGCAGTGCTCAGAGATACTTAGTGTACTCCTGATTGCAGCAAACATTGCAGGACTCGTTCCCTACAGCGTCCTACTCATTATTCTCAACTTCCAAGATGTGGAAGTGAAGGGTCCACCCTTTGTGTCTGTGGATTTGAAGTCATGGCAATAAAGAGTTACAATTGAGATGAGGACAGTGACTGAGTCATGCACAGCATGTTAGGGGAGGAATGAGAAGGAGCACCTGTTAGGGGCTTCAGGGAAGGCTTTTGAGAGAAGGTGACATCTGAGCTGAGTTTCCGACGTGTGACTGGGAGATGAGGGGGGAGAGGAAGACTGTCGTAGGCATCCATGTAAGAAAGCCACTCCTTAGCATGTTTGGGAGAACCAAGAGTTTAGGTGAGGGTGAAATAAAGGAGACGTGAGAAACAAAACTAAGGAAGTAGGCGGAAGGTACTTCCTAAGGGGGGGGGGGAGTTATATTTCAGGTTTACGCATGCTGAAGGATAAAATCTTCACTTTCTAAGGGACGTTTCAGGATGACCAGATTTGTAGTTTTGAAAGTCTAAGAAGTTTGGATTTCTGGTGGTTTGTGTGGGTAACCTTTACTTGAGTAGAGACTGTAGAAGGAGAATCTGATTGGAGAAGGAGTCTGATGCCAAAAGCTTGGAGATCAGCAGAACACTGTTGCAGTAACTCTGAGAAGTGATAAAGGCCTAAGACAATGGCAGTGAGCCAGGGGAGAGGGAGACAGGTGAGTGTGTGTGATATTCAGGACAGTGGGAATGCCCTAGCTAAGGAAAAGCAGGTTTCTGTGATTTGGGCCCCTGGGCGGATGTTGATGCCTTTTGCTGATAGGAAATGTGGGGAGAGGAACAGGTTTAGTCAGGGTAGTATAATAATTTCAGTTCGGAATGTGTTCAGTGTGAGATGCCAGTGGTAAAATTAATAACTTTTAACTTATGGATTATTATGTTGTGGATGGGATGCATCACAAGATGTGGGGGAGACATCCAGAGAGAGTCAGAAATATGGTACCGGAGCAAGCGAGGAAGGTCTGGCCTAAATATATGGACTTGTCCCACATCAGCACGTAGTGTATGTGAAGCCACAGGTCTGCCTGAAGTCTTACAATGAGACCACACAATGAAAAGAAAACTGGGGCTGGAGAATTACTAGTATACCCAGACCCCAAACTGTGGCTTCCTATTAAAGTCTGAATGAAAAATCTGGACTCCTTACAACATCTTACAAGACTACATGATTGTTACCTCCCTTCTGTCTCTCAGACAGTAAGCATGCTCTCTCAGGAGTGCACACTGTTCCCTCTGTGTGCCAGGCTGTTTTCCCCTCCTCTATCCCCACCCCTTTTTTGTTTGTTTGTTTTGGGGTGGTTTTGTGTGTGTGTCGCAGCTCACATGTCACCTCTCAGAGAGGCCTTACCTAATCTTTTCCATCTAAAGTAGCTCCCTAGTCACTCCTCGTTACTCTATTTCCTATTCCCTTTCCAGTGTTGTGCTACAGTGGTCTTCTACTGACTCTCAAAGCTGAGTGTTAATTTCCCATGACGTTTGTGAGCCCATTGTTGGAAGACAGCCACTATTAAAAATTAAAGATTAAGTTTCATAAATTTACAGTGCAATAAATTCTGTTTGCTAAAAACAAAAGTAACAAATACTCAAAACTCGGCACTTCCTAATTATTTTATGAAATTTTACTATTATCTATGCTTTTGAGGTTATTTATGTCCGGGATACTGTAGGATAGAAATCCTATGTAATCATGGCTACTGTACATCTCTCTCCCCAGCTCTGTGTTGGTAGCTTGAAATCTGCCATGGTGGGAGTGGAAATGCCACAGAAATTGGGGAAGGCCATAAATCAGGGCTCTCAGGTAGTTAACACTCACCAGCATACTACTGATAGTATGCCTAAGTAAACTTGTTTCTTTGTTGTCTGTCTTCCCTTAAGGGAGCATAGGCTCCTTCAGTACACATTCTTTGTCTGCCTTGTCTGTGCTCTATCCGCAGCCTGTGGAACAATGCCTGGTATGCTGTGGGCTCTCCGTAACTATCTGTTGAATGAATGGAGCCTCAGGAGCCGTCAGAAGAGAGGTATTAGGAGAAGCCTGTTTAGCTACAAAGAAGGAGGGGGCTGCTGTAAAAAGTAACAGAGAGAAAGGGGGAAATAACCTAAACCTTCTTTTTTGGGCTTCTCTTTGTATTGTGCTCCTAGATAAGTAGCCATGTAAATTTATTTATTTTATGATCGTAGATACTTCTCCATCATGGTTTAGGGAAGGCCAATGAATGAGTAGTTAACACTCAACCCCAGCTGCATGTAGGAATCGCTGGGAGTACTTTTCCAAATCATTCTGATGCCCAGGTACCGTTCGCAGACCAAATTAGTCAAGAATCTCTAGGGGCACCTGGATGGCTCCGTCAGTTATGCGTCTGACTTTATCTCGCGTCTTGGTCTTAAGTGTCTAGCCTACTTAAAAAAAAAAAAAAAAAAATTCCAGGGCGCCTGGGTGGCTCAGTCGTTGGGCATCTGCCTTCAGCTCAGGTCATGATCCCAGGGTCCAGGAATCGAGCCCCATATCGGACTCCCTGCTTGGCGCGGAGCCTGCTTCTCCCTCTCCCACCCCTCCTACTTGTATTACCTCTCTCGCTGTCAAATAAGTAAATAAAATCTTAAAAAATAAGAATAAAATCTCTAGGGGGACCTGAGCATCAGTATATTTTTAAAGTGCCCAGGTTATTCTCATGTGCAGCCTGGGTTGAAAACTACTGGATTAGACATCAGGTCTAATCAGGTCTCCCAGAGTGGGAGCAGTTGGGCTTTAGCCTGTGAGTGTTAGGAAGCCATCATCAGCAGGGTTCAGGAAGTGGCTTCATTCAGTGATTTATTTTTTCATTCTACGATGATTGAATTCTTACTAGGAACTGGGAATACAAAACATTACCTACAGAGACAAGAAATTTATATAGTCTTTGTAGGGGAGATACTAGTCCAGGTTAATGGACTATTTTAGAAGTTGTGGTGAAAGGCTCAGTCATGACTCAAAGGAGAAGATGATCAATTCAGTTTTGGTTGAGGAAGAGTTGGGAAATGGCACACAGAGGTAAACAGGAGCTGTGGTTGTTGCTAAATATTTCCAGGTGAACAGGGCAGAAGGGTCTGTCCCTCTTTCTCCATCTCTCTGTCTCTGTATATATACATATAGAGAGAGAGACACACACACACATGCACGCACATACAGTTATTTGTAAGTATTTTATATATTCATGTGTATAACTTGTTTATAAATGCCTGTATATTATATGCATATATATAGAGAGGGGGGGGGGGAGGGAATGTATTTGTCTTCCCCACTGATTCTCATCCCAGGACCACCAAGTGTAAAGTCTCTGAATCCCCTTTTATCCTTAAAATTATATAATTTATGATAGTTTGTTGCATTGTACCAAGTCTGAGTCTGTATATAAACTGTCTTTTGTTTTACTAATGAGAAATGTGAAATTTGAGAAGGTTCTTGAAACTTAGAAGCAGGAGTATAGTGTGTTACAAGGACTGCAGTTTTCCACCAGAATTCTTGCAGTTAGATTTTTCCCACATATATTTTCTAATATATGTGAGGATAAAAATGTTCATGTTTGCATACGTCACGTTTTACATGCTACCCTTTTTATATTGAAACTCATTGATATTCTCATTACATCCTTCTGTTTATATTCTCATTATGCCTCATCGTGTTCTCAGTTTAACATTCTGTATCTTTTTCCATTGCCTCAACACCTAATCATTCGATTATGCTGTATTCCAAACGCAGCTCAATGTTGGGAAATACAGAAAGGTCACGTGTTTCCCGCCTTCAAGATAATTGCATCTTAGGGAGACAGACATGCAAATGATTGCAGGGTTATGTCTACAAACCCTAAAATATGTAGGTAGTAGGCAAAGACATTCTAATGAGAAAGGCAGAGTAAATCCCCTGTGGGCAACTTAAGGAGGGTTTTCACAACAGGGATGCCTGAGCAAGGATGACAGGAACAAAAGGGCCTTCGGGGCCCAGAGATGAGCATGTGCCAAGGCCCAGAAGCATGTCCACAGTGAATAGTATTAGGGAAATGCAAACCACTTGCTATTGAGTAGACCTTGAGCAACGTGGCCAGTGAGTCTGGGAAGGGAAGGACAAGCCAGGTCATTAGAGTCTCTTGTCTGACACCATAAGTGGCGTAGGCCTTAATCCTGAAAGAGGTGGGGAGTCGTTGAAGTATTTTAAGCAGGGAACAGTTTGGTCAGAGTTGTGTTTTGAAAAGAGCACTGGCAGCATGGAGGGGGAGTTAGAGTGGTAAAGTGCCCAGGCTAGACCTGGGACTGAGAAGTAGTCCTCCTACACCCTTAAAGGCCACCTGGACAGGATTAGATGAATCATGTCTAAGGGTGAGGGAGGAGGGTCTAGGATAAGACAAAGGAAAGTATGTGGCACGGCAGTTGTTGAGATTTCTGGAAAGTAATCGTGTTGTAGGATTGTGCAGAGGAGAAATGAGTTCGGTTTGGGAAAGGCCAAAGGTGAAGTGTTGGCAACTAAATGTGTCTATGAGGAGCTTACTTGGGCGAAGAGAACAGATTCCGCAGCGTGTATAATTAGTATCTAAAGCCCGTTGAGGAGGTGCGAGGACACAGCACAGTGTATGAAGATAAGAGGGTTGGAGATGTTAACATTAGGGAAGTGGGAGGAAAGAAGACATATTTTCGTTTTGGGGAGGAAGTTTTTCCCTCAGATTGAGAATCGCTGGTCTACGGCAATGAGGTGCATCTTCCGCTGTGACAAGAGTCATGAATTAAAAACCAACGTAGGAGAATTTCGGGATGGTTGGCGATAGGGAAAGGAGGGAGCCCTTGTGAATGCTGTCAGGCTGGAGGGAGGTCTAGGAAGTTGAAGACTAGAAACACACCAGAGTTTAATGATTAAATTCAAAAGAAATAATAATGTGTGTTGCATTTTCTTCTAGTAGAAATGTGTGAAAAATAATTCACATGTCCATTATTAAAAATAACTCAGTGGAAGAAACTTAAATGAAAGGGAAGCATTTATAACATAAAGTGGAAGAATTAGGTGGCAGATCGAAATGAATGTGTGTCAGGGGAGGGAATGTGTCTACATGCCCAGAAAAAAAAAAAAAGCATTCACTACAATGGACCCCAGGTCATTGGACAACAGGTGATTTTAATTTTTTCTGTGTGCTTTACTGTTATCTTCCAGATATTTTATAATGGGCATATAGCACTTCGGTAATTAGAAAAAAAATTTTTTTGTTTTAAAACATTTTATTAGTATCCTTTTGATAAAACCCTGTACCCACTTAAGATAAAGTAAAGAAGTACAAGTGACCTGGTTGTTATTTAAGTGCCCCAGAGTCTCTAAGCATTTTTTCCCCTGGCAAGTTGACAGCCGCTCGCACAGGTTAATGAAGGAAAGATGTAAGTTCCTAGGGTCTTCCCAGCCCTGGAGAGAAGACAGCCTTGTGTCAGCAAAACGTGCAGTAGCCAGGAGAAGGGATGTGGCTCTTGGCTTCTCATCACAGCCCCACAGATGGAAGTGGCCAGAGCCATGCATGACCAGGCGTCCCCACTGTCTCAACAGCACTTCCCCAGGAGGATTAAGGCCAAACCCCAGCCCTTCAGTCACCAGGGGAAAGAACTATTTGAAGAAGGTGCTTCCACTAAAATGTTTTAAAATAATATTTTGTACAGGAAACTGTGCGTAACATATTTGAAAAGGCAAGATAAACAATATTTGGTATGGTTCACATTTTGAATAAAAGCTATGTATTTGTGTAGTTGTGAATGAAAAAAAAATCAGGAAAACTAGGAAGTGGTAAAGAGTCGTTTTTCCTGGGGTATAAAATCGTGGGCAATGTATGTTTCCTTGTATGTTTCCATGTTTCCAGACTTTCCATAGTTAGCATGGTGAGTAGTGTAGGATAGAGATTGCGGAGCAAGGTCTCGGAAGCCATAAAGCTCCAGTTTGAATCATGTCTTTGCCCTTTGCAAGCCGTGAAACGCTGAGTGAGTTATTTTTGGTTCTCCATGCTTTGGTTTTCCCATTTTTGTGAGAATCATTTCTGTATTAAGGAATAGTGCCTGAGGTTTAGGAAACAACCGAACATGTTAGTTGTAATTATCATTATTGGATGTGAGGGCGATCTGGCTCTGACATCTGTCACCCCATTGACACCAGGGTTGATTCGGCTGATCTAGCTGGCGAGGCGGATGTCCCCCTCCTCCCTCACCGCTCGATGTGCGTCCCTCCCGAAGTTGTGCGCTT
Organism: Spilogale gracilis; assembly: GCA_004023965.1. NCBI lineage: Eukaryota > Metazoa > Chordata > Mammalia > Carnivora > Mephitidae > Spilogale > Spilogale gracilis. The sequence continues at coordinate 23,680 of PITA01010366.1, forward strand.
GGTCAAGAAGGACGACCTTCCCCATAGACGAGAGGACCGTTCTTCGGTCGAGGGCATACGAGTGCCTGTGCTCCCCTGCTAGAACCTCCAAACAAGCTCTCCAGGTCCATTTGTAGGAGAACGTAGAGTCATCAAGCTTCCAAGACTCCAGACACATCCAAATGAGGCACCGCGTGTGGCAGTCTGCCTTTCTTTTAAAAAATATATATAATTATCATTACTATTACTAGGTTTTATCATCAGAAAAACAATATTAAGAATTAACTATTCAGAAATCATTGGTAACTTGATAAACAGCTTTTTCGGGGGCTGGTTGGCTGGAAGCTAACTGCAGGGAGTCCGAGCGGGTAAGAAAGTAGTCAGAGCAAGTACACACTGCTCGCCGGGAGCTTCTGGGGAGCCTTTTTTTCTTAAGTGAGTTTTCCTTTTATTTGCCTCCATGTACTTGTATTGATCTGACATAGTGTTGAATTTCTGTTGTGTGATGTCATTTAATTTTTAAAGCTGAGTAGAAGAGGCACACAAAGCAAATTTATCAGTGTGCTTGATAAAAATTGATGAGATAAAATTGATTGTAGAGTTGATCAGATTATTCTAGAGCTTAATGTCTGAGTCCTTACTATCTTTGTCAAATTTCCAGGAGGGGTCCAGGCTTTACAAAGATAGCAAGCAGAAATAATAAAATATTATAGTTCAGTATCCATTTTTTGACCCCAACGATCATCACATTTCCTTTTCTTAGTATAGGGAGACCTGTTACCAGTGTGTTCATATGTCATAGCATAGAAGTCTTGGCAAAGATGAAACCTTACCAGTGTAGTCTCCAATCTGTCCTGATTTGCTCTACAGTGTGTGAATTTCTTTCATTTGCCTTACCTACAGAAGGAGCTCAAAAAATGGGATGAATTTGAAGACATTTTAGAGGAGAGGAGGCATGTCAGTGACTTGAAATTCGCAATGAAGTGCTACACACCTCTTGTCTATAAAGGAATTACTCCTTGCAAGCCAAACGATATTAAATCTAGTGTTCTGAATTCCGAAGAGGTTCATTATGTCATTAAACAGGTAAGTGATTCCCTCTTCAACCACAGCGAGATTTGTTCATTGTCAACAAGGAACAACACAGGTTTGAACTGCACGGGTCCACTTACACATAGATTTTTTTTTTTTTCCGATAAATACGGTCCAGTACTGTAAATATGTTTTCCTTATAGTTTTCTTAAAAATAGTTTTCTTTAAAAATAGTCTATAATGCATGTAACATCAAAAATGCATATAAATCAAAGGCCTCAGTCAAGTTTTGGGGGAGTCAAAAGTGACATGTGGATTTTCAACCCACATGGGGGGTCAGCCCCCAGCCCCCATGTTGTTCAAGGGTCAACTGTCGTCTGACGGGGGATGATGCCAGTTGTGCCATTACAATGAAACGTGATAGAAGACATGCTAGTGGGAGCCCAGTGTGCAGGGACACTAATTATAGGGCAAACGATTTTTATGTAAGGAATTAGAAAAGTGATTATTTTTGAGTGATGCCTAAAAGATGGTTAGAGGTTTTCCAGGTGAAGTGGGTAAAGAAGTATTCCTAGCAGAGCTAGTAACTTTTTCCGCGTGGTTAAGTCTCACTACACATTAAAATTGCTAGAGAAACTTTCAGAAATCCCTGTGCATAAATCTCACCCCCATATGAATTAAATCAGAATGTCGGGGAAGGAGCCAGACATCCCAGTAGTAGTTTTTAAAGAAGCCCAGCTGAGGGGCACCTGGGTGGCCCATTTGGTTGAATGTCTGACTCTTGGTTTCGGCTCTGGTCGGAATCTTGGGGTCATGAGATTGAGCCCCTTGTTGGGCTCCATGCTGGGTGTGGCACCTGCTTAAGATTCTCTTTCTTTCTCTCCCACCCTACCCTTGCTTGCATTCCCTCTCTCTCTCAAAAACAAAAAAAAAAAAAAAAAAAAAGGAAGAAAAAGAAGAAGAAGCAGCCCATTTTGTTTCAAAGTATAGCAAAGTTTGGGAACCATCAGCATATTTTAACAACTAGAGAACATGGATATTCGCAGTACTAGAAGCAGTTCGGTATGACCATACCAAAGAGAGGAAAGAAAGGGTAAAATGGAAAGACTTCAGAGAACCAAGCAGGGGCCACATCATAGAGGGTCTTATAAACCATCCAGAGGGGGCACCTGGGTGGCTTAGTCAGTTAAGCATCTTACTTCAGCTTGGGTCATGATCTCAGGGTGTTGAGAGTAAATCCCAAGTTTGGTTCCCAGCTCAGTGAGAAGTGCACTGGAGATTCTCTCTTCCTGTCTCTCTCTCCCTCTGCCCTCCCCCTACTTGTGTGCACTCTCTCTCTCTCTCACTCTCTCTCTCTCAAAAAAAGTAAGTCTTATAAACCATCCAGAGGAATTAGATTTTACCCTACACACAGTGCAGAGTCATTGAAAGGTTTCAGGTTGGAGTGGGGCCTGATCAGTTAATGTTTTGGAAATACCAACAAATGGAAACAGGAAGTCTGGTTATGATACTCTTCCAGTAGTCTGTCCCTTTGTAGGATCACAATTGCCTAGACTGTGGTTGTAGGAACAGAGACGGATAGATTTAAGAAATTTAAGAGGTAGTGTTGCCTGTGTGGCTCAGTCTAGGTTTTGGCTCAGGTCATGATCTCAGGGTCATGAGATCGAGCCCTGCATCAGGCTCTGTGCTGAGCATGGAGCCTGCTTAAGATTCTTCCTCTGCCCTTCCTTCCTCATCTCTTGCTCCCCCTCTTAAAGAAAAAAAAAAAGTCAGAGGTGGAATAGACCTTATTTACGATCAACTGGATGAATGATAGGAAGGAAAAGAGAGCAAGGATGACAGAAGCATTCACTGAGATAGAGAACTTAGAGGGAATGGGCTTGGGAGAAAAGCTAAGGTCTATTCTGGGCATGTCATTTGAAGACATCAGATGAGGTATTCAGTGGGCATGATTACAGCTTCCTCATGGCTGGCCCTCCCTGTCCCATTGTCCACGTGCTCCCAGGCTCTGAGGGTTATCTATAGAGACTGTGCTCCATTGACTTTTTTTTTTTAAGATTTATTTATTTGAGATTGAGAATGAGCAAGAAAGAGCGAGTACATGAGCAGGGGCAGAGGGAGAAGCCGACTCCCCTGCTGAGCAGGGACCCTGGTGTGGAGCTGGATCCCAGGACCCACAGATCACGATCTGAGCCAAGGGCGGATGCTTAACAGACTGAGCCACCCAGGCGCCCCTCCAGTGGTTTTTAAATGCATTTAGCCAGGCCTACAGCCTCACAGAAATTCTTTATCTCTGCTATCTCTTTTCTTTTTCTTCTTCTTTTTAAAAAAAATTTTTTTAAGGTTTGTTTATTGAGAGTGAGAGAGAGGGGCGCCTGGGTGGCTCAGTTGGTTGGGCGACTGCCTTCGGCTCAGGTCATGATCCCGGAGACCCGGGATCGAGCCCCACATCGGGCTCCCTGCTCGGCAGGAAGCCTGCTTCTCCCTCTCTCACTCCCCTTGCTTGTGTTCCCTCTCTGGCTGTATTTCTGTCAAATAAATAAATAAAATCTTAAAAAAAAAAAAAAAAAAGAGAGAGAGAGTGAGAGAGAGAGCAGGAGTGGGATGAGATGAGGAGCAGAGGGAGAGACAGGCTCCATGTTGAGCAGGGACTCAAGCCCAGGACTCTAGGATCATGACCTGAGCCGGAGGCACTTGCCTAACTGCCTGAGCCACCCAGGCGCCCCGTCTGTTTTCTTCTGATTTGAACATGTGACCTATGCTCCCAATCCTTTTGGTTTAATCTGTCTGCATGATTTGTCTTGGGGGAAACTATTAGTCCTCTCTGGCTCGGCCTAGTTCATAAATGAAGTAGTTTCGTCATCATTTAAAAGCTAAAGACAGTGGTTCTCAATACTGGCTCTTTGTTAGAATCACCTGAAGAACTTTTATAGAAAGTTAACTATTATTTTCCACTAGGATGTAAACTCCATAAAGGCAAAATTCTTTATCTCTCTTATGACTCTCTTTTTTTTTCCTGTATTCTATATTTTTATCTCTCTTTTCTTTGCTGTAGTCCTAGTGCCTAGCACATAATACACATTCGATAAATATTTCTTTTTTTTTTTTTAAAGATTTTTTTTTTATTTATTTGACAGAGAGAAACACAGCGAGAGTGGGAACACAAGCAGGGGGAGTGAGAGAGGCAGAAGCAGGCTTCCCGCCAGGCAGGGAGCCCGATGTGGGACTCGATCCCGGGTCTCCGGTTCATGACCTGAGCCAAAGGCAGTCGCTCAACCAACTGAGCCACCCAGGCGTCCCTCGATAAATATTTCTTGAATGAACAGGCATTTCTTTCTTTTTTCTTTTTCTTTTTTAAAAGCTCCCAAAGTAACTCTAGCACATAGCCAAGTTAAGTGTGACTGATAGAAGCCAGTGTTAGTCAAACTTGGCTGTGTTCCTGAGGGAAAAAAAACCACTCGATGTAGGTGGATTGGAATTGCTATAAATTCAGGATTATGCGCAGGGCCTTCTGTGTTACCTAAGAATTCCTTATTTCCCCAGGGAACTCTTTCCTGTTCTCCAAAATGGGAGTGTCAGTGTCAGTCCTGCTCTTTCTGAGCCTCCAGCCTCCACCCCTTACCCTCTACAAGGTGATATTTCTTCTACTTCACAAAGAAAATGCAGACCATTACCTGAGAGCTCTCAACTTCCTGTGATCAAGCTACTAATTTACCTGCATCTGATACCCTCATTCTCTCTTCCCTCCTATTAAAAAGGGACAGGTAGCTCTTTCTCCTGTTGGAGTTCAGTCCCTCCCCTACTCCTGTGCTCTGAAGTTCACCTGCGCCATCCTCCTCAGGCACTACGCTTTACTGTCTCTCCCCTCAAATGTCATTAGCTCTTCACCATCGTCACTGAACTCGCTCACCTCTGCCAGTTGAAATCAACCTTATTTGGCCATATTCCTTCCTTCCTTCCTTATGACTCAGCACTTCCTTTCTGACTTCTCCTCGTGTTCGCCGTACTTGGGACTATACCTTCTCACCCTCCATGTACGCGCAGCTCGCTGGGACCCGGTTTCTGACCCACTGTAATTGTTCTTCCCGAGACCGCGAATGATTCCTTCCTGATGGCTAGAATCAGCCTTGTTGACGTCCTTCAGAGCCCCTGGCACACTCTTCCTCCTTTCTTTCCGTGATACCATATTCTCCCCTTATGCACCAAAATTTTTTCTTTTTTAGATTTTATTTTTAAATACTTTCTACACCCAGTCAATCCCGACATCAAGAGTCACATGCTTCTGAGTTCCCTCCTCTCTCCCCAACCACCACCAGATCTTTTTGATCATTCCTCAGTTGTCTTTATGGGCTTCTTTTTCTTTACCTGTCTCTAAATGCTGCTGTTCCTCCAAGATTTTGGTTTTTTTCAAAGATTTTATTTATTTATACAGACAGAGAGGGAACACAAGCAGGGGGAGTGAGTGAGGGAGAAGCAGGCTTCCCGCCGAGCAGGGAGCCCGATGTGGGACTCAATCCCGGGTCTCCAGGATCATGACCTGAGCTAAAGGCAGTCGCTTAATCAACTGAGCCACCCAGGCGCCCCTTCTCAAAATTTTGTGCTGATCCTTTCTTACTGTACCTACAGTTTTATTTAGTGCCAAGCAGGAAGCCCGATGCGGGGCTCGATCCCGGCTCTCCGGGATCATGACCTGAGCTGAAGGTAGTCACTCAATCAGCTGAGCCACCCAGGTGCCCCTCCTCAAGATTTTGTTCTGATCCTTTCTTACTGTACCTACAGTTTTATTTAGTGCCAGAATTGTAAATACCTTCCTTATGCTGATGTCTCCCTATTATATTACATTATTATTACAGTGTTATAAATAAATATGTAGTAAATAATAATTGGTATCTATTACTTCAGCCCAGATCTCTTTTGAGTTCATGTGCATATTTTTATGTCTACTGGAATACCTCCTTGGAAAATCCAGAAGCGTCTCACATTCGTGATGTCAGAACCACGCTCTCTGACCCTCCCGCCACCACGACCGTACCATGTTCATCCCCTTACGCCCACTTTCGCAAATCTCCAAGAACAGTCCCTCTGTACGCCTGCTGCTCGTAGCAGGAATCTGGATTGCCATCTTTGGCTCTTGCTTTCCCTTCTGAAGCTGTCAGTCCCTACGAGCTGCCAGTCTGTTCTCCTCAGCAGCTCTTGTCTATCTCTTTCCACCTCCGCTGCCAGCTCAGGCTGCCTTTGTCTCACAGAATGCTGTGCAGCCATTGAAGGGCTTTTAGCCCAGGAAAGATGAGATTAGTTCTGCATTTAGCCTGCGGCTCAGGAGCGAATGGGTGGCTCAGTCGGTTGGGCATCTGCCTTCGTCTGAGGTCATGACTCCAGGGTCCTGGGATCGAGCCCCACATCGGGCTCCCTGCTCAGCAGGGGAGTCTGCTTCTCCCTCTCTCTCTCTGCCTGCCACTCTCCCTGCTCATGCTCTGTCCCGCCACTAAATAAATAAAAATCTTAAAAAAAAAAAAAAAAAGAGAGAAAGAGAAAACCACTCAGGTTTGTGATGTGGAGAATCGACTGAAAAGGGACAGTGCCAGGACGGGAGTTATAAAGCTATTGCTCATCGTTTAATCTTACTTTAGGTTTTCAGGCAGAAGGATCTGGAAGGACAGACATATCTGTTGGGAAAATGAGAAACCCATTGCACAAAAGAAGAGATCGGGGGTGCCTGGGTGGCTCAGTGGGTTAAAGCCTCTGCCTTCGGCTTAGGTCATGATCTCAGGGTCCTGGGATCGAGGCCCACATCCGGCTCTGCCCAGTGGGGAGCCTGCTTCCTCCTCTCTCTTTCTGCCTGCCTCTCTGCCTACTTGTGATCTCTCTCTGTCAAATAAATAAATAACATCTTTAAAAAAAGAAGAAGAAGAGATCAGGTCATTCTCTGCTTCTGTGCTTTCCTCCAGTCCTGGAGAAGGCCATTCCTTCTGAACTGACCAGCCTGCTCACCTCTCTTCTTCACCTGTCCCGTTCCTTCAGATCCCCTGGGGCTTCTCCACTCTCCTCTTCAGCCTTCTGCATGAGCCCAGCTGGCCTCAGCACTTCCGGGGGTGGGGGGGCGGTCTCCTCTCGGCCATGTATTTGTTTTTTTTAATGCTCCATTTCTCTTCCCTTCTCATCACAACTCCTCAAAGGTATAGTGCGTCCTTCCCCGTGCACCTCCCCCTCTCAGCAGGTTGCTGCACTTGATTCCAGTAAAGGTTACTGTGCATCTCCAAGTGACCAGCCCAAGGCATCCTTTTACTGTGCTATCTTTACTGTGTCCGTTTGTGTTGGACACTCTCTCCTGCAGGACCTTTCTTACCTAGCCATTTATGGCATCACACAGTACAGTTCTCCTATCATCTTCTTTGTTAATCTCTTTATGAGTTCTTCTATCTGCCAGGTAAGTGTTTCTCAAGGTTGAACCCTCAGCCTTCTTATTATCCCTGCAGGCTCCCTGGTCCATTTTATCCACTCCTGTCATTTCCATTATCATCTGTAGTCTGGTGATGCCCAAACAGGACCTCTAGCCTTGGCTGGATCATCGGGGTTCATACTCTTCTCTCCCAGTGTCCTCCTCCCTGTAGGTCATCTACTGTATATGTCTCCAAATGCCTCAAAATCAGGATACCTGCCTCCTCAACCCCTGCACCACAGTGCCTGCTATCCGTGCTCTCTATTCCCAATTGCAGGATGCCCCACCATCCATTCTGTTGCCTGAAACAGCTGAGCATCTCACTGCCCTTCCTCTTCTCTTCAGAACCCATTACTGCCTTTTTGGAGGCCTTGTCTGTCTCCTGCCTGAACTCTTTTGGTGGTTTTCCAAGGGTTCTCCTTTTCCTAGGCTTCTTTGCTGAAATCCATCCTTACCACCAATCCTTTGATTCCTCTCTTTCCCTGAAAAAGATAAAATTTGGAGCTAAGAAGAAGACAATTATCCATTGGTGAAGGTACCAAGTGCCACTGAATTATTTAGTTTGAAATGGCTAATTTTATGCTATGTTAATTTCACTTCAATTATTTTTAAAAAGAGAAGCTATTGGGGCGGCCTGGTGGCTCAGTTGGTTGGGCGACTGCCTTCGGCTCAGGTCATGATCCTGGAGACCCAGGATCGAGTCCCACATCGGGCTCCCTGCTCGGCGGGAAGCCTGCCTCTCCCACTCTCACTCCCCCTGCTTGTGTTCCCTCTCTGGCTCTGTTTCTCTCTGTCAAATTAAAAAAAAAAGAGAGAGAAGCTATTTCTCCACTGCACGTAATTTAGGAAACCGAGACTCCAGCATCCTACCCTCTCATCTTCTGGGCCACATCCTAAAGCAAAACATTCTTCTCTGCAAAGGATAAATATTTATCACATAAATGCCATTCTTTTTCAACGTGCTTGCTTAAGGGGTCAAATTAGGGTTCCCGGAGGAGAGAAACTGCCGTATTCACCCCCATCCCCAGGCCCAGCACGCAGCCAACATTTTGTTCTCTTTACAAAAAGATGTGGTATGCCTTTGGAATAAAGGGAGTTCCGGTGTGAGGTAATTGACTTCACTAGCCATCCTTTGATACTTTGTTTGGAGAGTTTGGTCCTAGTGACCTGTATGTGTGATAGAGTCTGAGTACTTGCTGCAACATAATCTGGTATTTTTACTTTGTGTATTACCTTGTCTATTACCTTGTGGTATCCCGGAGTAAGCAGATCAAGTGCTGCGGCAGTCTACTAAAAGAAATTGCCAAAAATCTATGGTAGCACACTAGTTCATGGGCAACAACTTATTTTGGAGAATTCCGCTGTAAGCGTATTAACAAATCAAATGGAAAGGTGAGATACTATCCTAGAGGGCAAACTCTCTTTGAATTTCTAGTCTTTGAAGTTGTCTAAATAGGATCATTTATCTCCTTCAGTTATGTTGGAAAATAAATTATGTCAATTTATTTGAAAGAGAAAGAAAATGTAGCATTTTTAAGCCATGTAGTATTGGTCCATTTGGAACTAGTCATAGCAGTTTGAGTGGAATAGAGTTCTGGCTTCTGTTCAGAGACGCATCCCTGCTTTCCCTTTCTTTCTAGCTTTCCAGGGAATCCCTTCAATCCATGGATGTTCTCCGAGAGGAAGTTTGTGAGATTTTGGATGAAATGAGCCACAAGCTGCGTCTGGGAGCCATCCGGTTTTTTGCCTTTGCCCTGAGCAAAATATTTAAACAAATCTTCTCAAAAGTGTGTGTAAATGAAGAAGGTATTCAGAAGGTGAGTGTTGCTTGTTTAAAAACAACCTCTTCTCCCCTCAAGATTTAGTCAACTCCTGACCTCTGACTGCACTAAGCGAGCAGGCCCTCATCAGCAGGCCTCCAGGCTGGGCAGAAGAGGCTTTGCTTCCCTGGCGGGTGGTATTTGTTTACTGTCAGACCGACTCACTTAGGTCAAGTAAGACTTCCAGACTAACCTCCTGTCGGATGTCCGCAAAGCTACAGAAGTAATACCAAGAATTTCTATGTATGATCCACCTGGGTCCCCTCACAGCATTTCCTTTATCCTCTCCTCAGTACTCTGCTATTATTCCCATAAACAAGGACATTCCCTTATGGTGCAGTTATCAAAATAAGCAAACTGGCTATTGATACGACACCAAGACACAGTAACACAGACCTCATTGGTATGCATCGATCACCCTAGTTGTATCTTATATGGCAAAAGAAACCCTACATCATGTGTTACATTCTTTTAATGTACAACAATTCCATAGTCTTTGTGTTTCATACTAGTTCTGAAAAACAAAACAAAACCAGACCAGTTATTTTATAGCATGTCTCGATTTGGATTTGAGTGGTATTCTCTCAGGCTTGGACTCACACTGTAGGGGTTGGGCGGGAGGCACATTGTATCCTCAGTGCGGCAGATCAAGGAGCGCACGGGGCCTCTTACTGCCGGTGCTGGCTTTCATCATTGGTAGCAGCCGGGTTTCTCTGCTGTAACGTTACTCTGTTCCCTTTGGTCATGAAGAAGTATCGTGTGGACATACACTCTTAAGGATGGTTAGGGGTCCTGGTTTCCAGCATAGTCTCTTCCACAATTTTAACATTGATGATTTTGGCCCAAACCAGTTATTACTCTAATGATTGCCAGATGGTGGCTTTTCTAATCCCGTCACTCAGGACTGATTAAACAGGGATGTTATAGTCTGCTTTCTTCCGGAAAGAACTTTTCCTATTTTTACTCATTTATGATTTTTAATGTTGTTATCCTCTTACTAAGAAGCCCTTACCTCCATTGGTTTTCTTCTACTTGTCTTTTAATGTTTTATTCAGCCATTTACTTTACTTCCATGTATTTCTAGTATTTTCCTCCAATGACTGTTCTCTAGTTTGCTGAGTTACTCTCTGGGTCTCTCAAAGAATATTTGGGGAGCACCTGGGTGGCTTGGTTGGTTGACCGTCTGACCCTTGGTTTGCACTGAGGTCTTGATCTCATGGGTCATGAGCTCAAGTCCTGCGTTTCCGCGCTCAGCAGGGAATATGCTTGAGAGTCTCTCCCTCTGCCCCCCATCACATGTGCTCATGTGCTGTCTCACTCTCTCAAAACAATAAATAAATCGTAAAAAAAAAAAAGTTTGATACAGCCATCCCAAGAATGTTGACTGGCCATGTCTTCTGCCTTGGTGAATTATATTTAGATTTTTTTTTTTCCTTTTAAAGATTTTATTTATTTGACAGAGAAACACAACCAGAGCGGGAACACAAGCAGGGGGAGTGAGAGAGGGAGAAGCAGGTTTCCCGCCGAGCAGGGAGCCCGATGTGGGGCTCGATACCGGGTCTCCAATATCAAGAGATCTCTGAGCCACCCAGGTGCCCCTATATTTAGATTTTTAAAAAGCACTCAATACACTGATACCAGTGAATGTTTTTGAGGCTTACAGCCTGTGGAATATATCTGGAGGCACAGATTCCTTCTAACTAAAGGTGCCCATTCTTCCTGCCGGCAAGTCCGGTGTAGAAGTAGAGAAATACCGTACCTCTCATTCGGTCCTACTAACTCAGATTTGTTTTATTAATCTACCCGAGGGACACTTGGTTCTCTCTTACTGCACACAAGCAGTTCTAGCTAGCACATTGGTTAACTTTTAGTTAACTTTTTAGTTCAGACTCACCTAGTTCCATTCGCAGCTTGGCCATTGATGAGACGCGTGACTGTGTCGCCAATGAGGAACCTAAGGCTTAGGCCTTATTTACAAATACGTTGTATTAAACAATGCGTGTAAAATGCTTAGTATGTAAAATGCTTAATATGGTGCCCAACTAATATGTTCGTGATCACCCTTATTATGAGGATGGCCTATAAGACATACATTTTAATGTCCTCACATTATGTGAGGTTATTTAACTAGAACTCGGAGATGAGTTTTGTGTATGTATTTGGGAGGCAGGAAGCCATTATTAGCCTTAGTCTTCCCTCTGTACATCCGCCCGTTATTCCGTTTTCTGCTGTGACATGTGATTATAATAATAGGAAAACTGAGATTATTCAAGCTGTAACATTTCTTTTAAAGCTACAACGAGCCATCCAGGAGCACCCAGTCGTCCTGCTGCCCAGCCATCGAAGTTACATTGACTTTCTGATGTTGTCTTTTCTCTTATACAACTATGACTTACCGGTACCCGTCATAGCCGCGGGAATGGGTGAGTATTGTTTTTCTCCTCTTTTGTTTTCATTATAGAAATTAAAATAGTCACTGAAATGATTTTATCAGTGACTGACGTACTTGAAGATGAGGATGCAAATCCCCTCTCCCTTCTACCTTCCGACCCCACTGTTTCATAGTCGGGATTAGGTCGCTGCATGCGGGGGTTTTGGTTTAGGTTTGAAAAATAAGGTACCACCTGTATGTATGACCTGCCTTTGCTTTTTTTATTTGATAATTTATCAGGGGTTATCTCTACAGTCAGTAAATAGATCTAACTTTTTTCTTTTACATATTTTTGATTATGGCAAAATACACAAAACATAAAATTTACCACCATAACCATCTTGAAGCATGTAGTTCAGTGGTATTAAGTACATTCACATTGTGACTCCATCCACGGAACTCCACCTGCTTTTTGTCTGGCAGACCTGAAATTCTGTCCCCATTCAGCACTGACAACTTCCTCTGCTCTTCCCCCGGCCACTGGCCACCACCGCTCTCCTTTCTGTGCCTAGGAATTTGGCTCCTCTAGGGCCCTCATAGGAGTGGACTCCTACAGTATTTGTAGGATTTCATGGCTGGTTTCCTTCACTCAGCATCATGTGCTCAGGGTCCATTCATGTTGCACCACATTTCAGAATTTTTTTTTAAAGATTTTATTTATTTATTTGACAGAAACACAGCTAGAGAGGGAACACAAGCTGAGGAAGTGAGAGAGGGAGAAGCAGGCTTCCCACTGGGTGGGGAGCCCGATGTGGGACTCGATCCTGGGACTCTGGGATCATGACCTGAGCCAAAGGCAGACACTTAACAACTGAGCCACCCAGGCGCCCCAGAATTTTCTTCCTAAAGTCTGAGTCCTCTTTGACTGGACGTATAGAGCACATGTAGTTTATCTGTTGTTCCGTCCGTGGATGTTTGGCTTGCATCTTCTACCCTTTGGCTATTATGAATAATGCTGCTGTGAACATAGGTGGGCAGATACCTGTTTGAGTCTCTGCTTTAAATTCTTCCAGGTGTATATATACCCAGAAGTGGAATTGCTGGGTTATGTGCTGATTTTATTTTTAATTTTATTTGTCAGAGAAAGGGAGAGAAAGACTGCACAAGCAGGGGGAGCAGCAGGCAGAAAGGGAGGGAGAAGCTGGCTCCCTGCTGAGCAAGGAGCCTGATGTGGGACTCGATCTCAGGACCCTAGGATCATGACCTGAGCCGAAGGCAGACACCTGACTACTGAGCCACCCAGGCGTCCCTGTTTTTTGTTTTGTTTTGTTTTCATAGTAGCCATCCTAATGAGTAGGACATGGTACCTCTGTGACTCTGATTTGCATTTCCCTGATGACAGGCAGTGCTGGTCATCTTTTCAGATACTTGTTGGCCATTTCTGTATCTTTTTTTGGGAGAGTATTCAAGTTCTTTGCCCGTTTTTGAATTGGGTTTTTTGTTGTTGTTGTTATTGTTGTTCTTGAGTTGTAGGAGTTCTTTATATGTTCGGAAGAATAATCCCTTATTAGATGCATGATCTGCAAACATTTTTTCCCTTCTCCCATCGAATCTCTCCTGAAGTTGACTTTGCATTCTATCAATGGACCCTTTAATGCACAGAAGCTGTTCATTGTGATATAGCCCAGTTCCTTCGTCAGTCTCTTTTGTCCTCTGTGCTTTCAGTGTCCTGTCCAAGAAATCACTGCCACATGTAATGTCACGAAGTTTTCCCTCTATGTTTTTTTCTAAGAATTTTATAGTTTTAGGTCTCACATTTAGGCCTTTGATCCGTTTCGAGTTAATATTGTATACAGTGGAAGATCAAGGCCCAGCATCACATCTGACATTATAACCCTCAGCAGGGTAGGTCTACCGTACTTGGGTAGTTTTGTGGTTGCAGTTTTATAGGACAGTCTCATATCTGCTTTTATTTCTGGAGGACTGATTCCTAAAAGCAGGATTGCTACTGCAAGTCATTGTTTATCTTCTCCCTTTGGAGGGAGCCGGGAAAGTTGGGGTTCAGCCATACACCTTGGTTAATAAATGCAGTGAATAGTAAGGTAAGAGTTATCAGGGACTTAAGTACTTTAAAAGCATATTCATATTCATCTGTATAGACATGTGAGGAAGTTCTTTGAAAATTGAGGAAAATGGAAAAAGGGAGGGTTTTAAAAACAGTGGTAGAGAAAAGTATCCCAGACTTGTTTTATTTAATCTGTGCCACTAAAAGAAAGCTGATATATTTTTTTAAATGGGGTTTCTTTTTTGTTTTTTTAAAGATTTTATTTATTTGACAGAGAGAGATCACAAGTAGGCAGATAGGCAGGCAGAGAGAGAGGAGGAAGCAGGCTCCCCGCTGAGCGGAGAGCCCGATGGGGGCCTCGATCCCAGGACCCTGAGATCATGACCTAAGCTGAAGGCAGAGGCTCTAACCCACTGAGCCCCCCAGGTGCCCAAGAAAGCTGATATTTTTACCTCATGGGTAAAAAAGGAAGGTGAGAGCTGGTCTGGCCAGCTGTCCAGCTTGGAAGACAGGTGCTGGTGTGTCGCCCCGCAGCAGCACTAGCTAAAGAACTCGGCCTGGTGACATGGCCAGGCTCGTCAGCTTGCCCGCTCGGGCCCCCGGGTCGGAGCAGTCTGGTTGTAAACGCAGCGGTGCGTGGGGGCGCACGCGGTCGCCTCCCGGTGGGCCTGCACGCACTGTCCCTTCTGCCCCATGATTCTGTTAGATATCTCTCATGTGGATTTTCAGCTCGGGAAGTCTGAGTGGTGATATCATAGTGGTGCCTTCCATACGTGAAATCTTTCTTAACAGAATGTGAGTTTAAGTATTTATAGAAAGTTTCAGGATCTGCAAATAAAGACGAACCCCTTCTCTGTTTGGTTTAGACTTCCTGGGAATGAAGATGGTCGGGGAGCTGCTGCGGATGTCGGGCGCCTTCTTCATGCGGCGCACCTTTGGTGGCAATAAACTCTACTGGGCAGTGTTCTCCGAATATGTGAAAACCATGCTGCGGGTGAGGGCGGATGCTTGCCGCGCACCTTCAAGCCACATCTCCTCTTCACTCGAGCTTGAGCTTGCCGCAGGATCTTACTTAAATTCTTCGCTCCCGAATGGCCTGCTCGGCTTCTTGCCCCCCTGAAGGAATGTGCGGGACCTGCACGCTCCGTTTCAGGCTGGGGGTGGGGGGCAGCTGGGGGAGAGGAATCAAAAGAAGCATTTCTCACTTGGAGAGTAGGCAATGGGTTTTGTGTTTTGTTGTGTTTGTGTTTTCTCTTTAAAGAACGGTTATGCTCCTGTTGAATTTTTCCTCGAAGGGACAAGAAGTCGCTCTGCCAAGACATTGACTCCGAAATTTGGTAGGTCCTTTAGAGACTGAAAGAAGAATATACACCCAGAAGGTGTAGTGACATCATAGCTGCTAAATACAGCTTGGTACTTTTTTTTGCAAGATATTTTTTTGCAAACTTGCTTTTAAGTTATAGCTTTTTCTGTTTATGGGCTGAGGCTGTAATGTGCACTTCAGTGTCTTCCTGTTTCTGTACTGCCCTCGTTCGCGCCACGTATCACTACATACAGAAAACATTTTTTTTTGTAAGGTTTTTTAATTTATTTGACAGAGAGAAACACAGCCAGAGAGGGCACACAAGCAGCGGGAATGAGAGAGGGGGAAGCAGGCTTCCCGCCGAGCAGGGAGCCCGATGTGGGGCTTGATCCTGGGGACTCTGGGATCATGACCTGAGCTGAAGGCAGATGCTTAACCACTGAGCCACCCAGGCGCCCCCAGAAAACCATTTCTCCCTGTTGACAGGTCTTCTGAATATTGTGATGGAACCATTTTTTAAAAGAGAAGTTTTTGATACCTACCTTGTTCCAATTAGCATCAGTTATGATAAGATATTGGAAGAAACGCTTTATGTGTACGAACTTCTAGGGATTCCTAAGCCAAAAGAGTCTACAACTGTACGTAAAGGATGATCAAATTTAATTTTACTTGAATTTAGAGAAAATGCTGGTTTATACACCAATTCCTTTCTGAACTTACTCTTCTTTGTTTCATTTCCTCTGTTTTGATACTATCAGGGATTGTTGAAAGCCAGGAAGATTCTCTCTGAGAATTTCGGAAATATTCATGTGTACTTTGGAGACCCCGTGTCACTTCGATCTCTGGCAGCTGGGAGGATGAGCCGGAGCCCATACAATTTGGTTCCAAGGTGCCAGACCTGTGTTTTCGTGACTGACATAGAAATAAGGGTGGAATCTGGAAATGGGGTTGTGATTCTTGAGTTGACCCGTTCGGGGGCTAAAACTTGGTTATCTGAGATCACGTATCAGGGAAGCAGATAGCTTCAGTCAAAGAATTATGTTTGCAGGGCTTCCGGCTGGCTCGGTCGGTGAGGCATGCGACTCTCGATCTCGGGGTGTGACGCTGGGTGTGGAAAATTACATAAAAGTTAAAAAAAAATGTTTTAAGAAAAGAATTACATTTGCCAAAGAAAACAGCCGCAAGATATGTGTGTCAAATACGTGAAGTCAGACAGTACTGCTCATTGTCCTCAGGGGAACCAGTACCCTCCTACCTAGGCTGGCGTCCACCTCCTAGTACCCTACCCGTTCTGTGCGGGGGGAGTTGCTGAGCACTAGTGGTAGGTCAGCCATAGTATGTAGTAAGTATTATTTTTGGTCCCAGAAGGGCTTACTTGATAATGAATGGGAGTGAGTCCCTACCCTCAAGGTTACAGTTTTGTTTTTTAAGATTTTATCTATTTATTTATTTATTTGAGAGAGAGGGACAGTGGGAGGGCAGGGGAGGTGAGCAAAGGGAGAGGGATAAGCAGACTGCACCGAGCACAGAGCCTGACGTGGGCTGGTGACTTGAGCCAAAACCAAAAGTGAGATGCTTAACCGCCTGGGCCACCCGCGTGCCCCCAGAAGGTTGTAGTTGTATGGGCACAGAAAAACATCAGGTTCCTTCATGATGTCAGTACAGATACACACTTGGGTTTTCTTAATTTGGAGAAACACACCTGGGGAAGTAAGGGAGACGGAAACCATCTGCTCAGCCAGGCCTCCCGTGACTGCGACATCATTCATAAATTACTTGTCGTGTCCGCAGGCCCGTGGCCACCAGTGTGCGTCCCTAGCAGCTTCCTCAGCTCTCAAGCGGATGTTAGCTTTCCCTCTCTGGATCTCAGATGGGCTTGGCCAGTTGTCCTCTAGGACAGGGCGCCCTCATCCGCCCTAGCGTCCACATGAAGCCCCCTTACTGTGGGGCTGCTTTAGGTCCTCTGCGTATCCCTGCTTTGTCCCGCCCCGTACGGGCTCCGATACCATGTGATTCTACGTGTGGTGATACATGCCCGGAGAACCTGTCAGGCGAGGATCGTGGCAGTGTGTGGCCGGCGAGCTGGAGCTTCTCAGAGGGGCAGTGTGGCAGCCAGGCAGACTGGATTGCCTGTCCAGCCGAGACCTGAGTGGTCACCGTGTTACCTGATACGTGTGTTCTGGGAGTCAGGCGTGCAAAGCACAGAGGATTCCAAGAGGACCAGTAGCTCAGTCTCCTGGGGGAGGCCGCCATTCTCATGGAGGAAGTGATCTATTTATAAGGCAGCAGCAGTTGGGGTTGGGTTTGGTTTTGTTTATTCTGTTTGTTTTTTTTTCCTGGAACCAGAAAGAATAGGACCCTGTCCTCTTGGACAGGCTACACCGTAGTAAAGTCAGGGAATAGTCTTGCATTGTGACCTGAGAGAATTCGGTTGGCAGAAAGTCGGAGAAGCCTTCCCGAGGGTCTGTCTTCTCCTGTCCCCCCACCCCCATTCACATTAGCGTAGGCAGCAGAGCTGTAGTGTATTCTCTGTTCTTCCCTGTAGGTATATTCCTCAGAAGCAGCCAGAGGACGTGCACGCCTTTGTCACTGAGGTCGCCTACAGAATGCAGCTTCTGCAGATTCAGAACCTGGTCCTGAGCCCCTGGGTCCTAACGGCTGCTGTTCTGCTTCAGAACCGGCCGTCAATGGACTTCGACGCCCTGGTGGAGAGGACTGTGTGGCTCAGGGGCTTAACCCAGGCCTTCGGGGGCTTTCTCACCTGGCCCGGTACGTATGTGGGATGTCCGTAATGAGAGTGCTTGCTTTTTATTTCTTACTCTGGAAGAATCCTAGCCCAAGCGTGAAAAACCCTGTACAGGACACGGAGCACAGCTTCGCTCAGAGAGGAGGGAAACTTGACTTGTTTGTATCACTCTGGGACAGCAGCATAGTGGTCACTGGAGAGGAGTCGCTTACACGTCACGTCCTCCCGTGAGACTCTGAGTATCTGGAGAATGGGAACACCAGGTCTCCGGGGCGCCCAGCGGTGTGGAGAGTAGATGAATCTTCTTGTCTTCCGCGTCTTCCTCCCTCCATACCGCCTCGTTATTTTCATCTTTTCGAAATTTTTGTTATTGAAGTAGAGTTCGCATAGCATGTTTATTTTCATTATTTTCAAAATATTTTTATTTTTCAAAATTTTTGTTACCGAGATATCAGTTGGCATAGCGTGTCCTATTTGTCTCCGGTGTGCAGCGTTGATCCGACAGCTCCACACACGACCCGGCGCTCGCCATGATCAGGGTAGCGCACCCGTCCTTGTAATCCACCTCGTACCCGCAACCCGGTCCCCTCGCCGCATCGCAAGGACCAAGGGGCCGGTCGTGTAGAACTTCATACGATTCTCTGAAAATAACGACTTCGTGAAAACTTCCTTAGTTATAAATAGTGTGCTGAGAGTTCGGGATGTTATATGGCAAGTGTTAGCTTTAGTCCTTTTCAGTCTCTGAGTGAAAATTGCAGAGACTGCGTGAGAAATGGAATGCATTTACACGCAGCTACCTGCTGCTCACTCATCAAACCCACTGAGTCTAGTGAGTGCCGGGAACAGGCTGCAGCCCGTCTGCTGGGCGTTCTCCTGGCTTGTGGAGGGCAGGGGTGCGTGAGCTAGAGACGAGGGCCCGTGACGTAAGCACAGAGAGCTGTGGCCCGGGGCGCCTGGGCAGCTCACTCCGTTAACCATTTGCCTTCAGCTCAGGTCCTGATCTCGGGGTCCTGGGATTGAGCCCTGCGTCGGGCTCCCTGCTCGGCAGGGGGTCTGCCTGTCCCTCTCCCTCTGCTGCTCCCCTACTCATGTGTGTATACTCTCAAAAAAAATCTTAAAAAGGAAAGAAGAGCTGTGGACAGAGCACAGAGGGTCACCGAGAACATTTTGTAGAAGAGGGCCGCCGCTCTGGGAAGGGCTCCTGGAGAGGAGTCTTGATGCCAAGCTTCATCTCGACAGACAAGCAGGAGCTGGTTGGGAAGATGGGTGGGCGAGGGACTGCTGACGCAGGAGCAGGTCTTGAGCAGGGAAGCATGACTAAAAACAGCTGTAGGACGTAGCTCATGTCAGTTTAAAGGTGGGCCACTGTTTTGGGGGGCGGGGACCAGAGGCCGGAGACAGGCCGGAAGGCTGCTGAGCCTCCGTGAGAAGGGCAGAAGCCTGCCCAGGCTGTGGCGGAGCTGGGGAGGGGCTACGAGACGTTTAGGCAGAGCCGCTCGCAGAAGGGGCCGTCGAACTGCATGGTGGTCATCGGTAGGGAAATGAAGACGAATCAGACCCATGTCCCGGTATTTCACAGTCTCGTGGAAGGTGAGGGACATTGAGGGTGATTCAGGTAGAAAATCCCAAGAAAAGGAAAGGTTAGAGCTAACTCCTGTTGGCCCGGGAGCCTGTGAGAGCACAAGCACCTCCCTCCAGGCATTTGGCTCTTGCCCGGTGGGACAAGTAGGTGGCCAGTCCTTCAGCCACTAGAATAACTCCAGTCACCGTGTTGGTATCTAAGTAGCGGAGTCATGGAGAGTGATGCAGGACATTTCGTAGTTCAGTTCCTTTCTCCGTCCTCACTCAGCTCCTCGCCTACCCCCATGCATTCTCGCAGCTAGAGCTGTCATCGTGCCGTACCGTACCATGTGCTGTGACGTATGTAACGTCTCACAGCTTATAGCGTTGCCTCGAGCAAGCTAAACGGCATGTGAGTCCAGAGCGAGGCGATGGAACCCAGAAGGAAAAGCACCCGCCTCCGGGGCCCCTCCCGGAACCATCAGCAGACCTCGTTGGCCGCCGTGGGGGGGTGTGGCCGTGCCCAGCAGCCCAGTGGCCAGCTCTCGGGCCCAGGGTAACAGGAAGATGAGCTCCCTTTCCAAGAAGGCTGACTGTCACCATCTCTTCATTATGCTTTCGTAGTCTCCAGGCTAGTGAAGTGTCAGGGTCGTGAATCTGCCATGGGCCCGTGTCATGTTTAGTCTTCTCTCATGTGGGAAAACCAGAAAATCTCCTCGGCATCCCTCATGCTCAGGGAAGCCTGATGCTCAGGGGGTGCTCTTGGGATGCCCTGTGCTTTACCAGCAAAGTTGCAAAGCTGTGTTCTTACAGCCTTGGAATTAATTGGTCTAAGCAAGGAGAGTGTGTGTGTGTGTGTGTGTGTGTGTGTGTGTGTGTGTGTGTGTGTGTCTAAGTGAATGAACCATGTTTTAATCATGAGCCTTCTGTACTGTTACATTCACATGTGTATGATTTTCTTGTCCTATAACTTGCTGTTACAGTGGTTCCTGAGGAAGTGTAGGTTTTCAGAGTGGGGCTTGATATGTATTTCAGAATGGCTGACATATTGAGGGCAGATAAGTAGGCACATTAAATGTCTTTAGAGAGAGAGTTTCTGGTACTTTTGTTAAGTCTCTTTCCCAGGGGCGCCTGGCTGGGTCTGTTGGAAGAGCATGTGACTCTGCATCTCAGGGCCATCGGCTTGAGCCTCACACTGGGCACTGAGATTACTTTAAAAAAACAAACAAAAAGCCACAAAAAATGTATCTTTCCCATAGGGTCTCATTACTTCAATTGGTAGAGCCCAGAGCTAGAACTGGGACGTGAAAGTCCACCTGCCAGGTCCCCAGCCTTGCTGGGCGCCCCGCAGGGACCCGCCCCATCTCTGTGCTGTCCGCCTGAGGGAGCTGTCTCTGTGCGTAGATAACGAGCCTGCTGAGGAAGTCATCCGGTCCGGCATCCTCCTGCATCCCAACGTTGCCAGCCTCGTCAAGGACCAGGTGCTTCTGAATCTGGACTCCAGAGACTCCGAAGTGGTCAATGGGCTTATTTTCCAGCATATCACCCTCCTCACGTGCTCGGCCTACAGAAACCAGCTGCTCAACGTCTTTGTCCGCCCTTCGTTAGTAGCTGTGGCACTGGACATGACCCCCGGGTGCCGGAAAGGTAACTCGCGGGGTGCGCTCTCGAACGTCAGCAGGGTCCCGGCCGCTCACTTCCGTGTAGGGAGCAGCATTTGAAGCCTCGCGGTGCTCAGCCGCGTGTGTGCAGCCCAGACGGCAGCGAAGAGTGGGGCCTGTGTGCTCAGAAGTTAGCTTTGTGCCCCAGTATGTGGCCTCTGCTTCAAATTTGGGAATGGAAAGGGACCTAAGTAATTAACCCAAACCTCTGCGGAAAGGGAGGGCTAGCAGGTTACGTCACTCCCTGAGCAAGGTGTGAGATCAGAGCTCGGTTCTCCCATCTCCTGGCCGGAAGCCCTATCTCCCTACCCCTATCCGACAGAAGCAGGCGGGGCGGGGCAGTGCCTTTTGGGACCACAGTCGTGTTGCAGAGGCAGCGAGGAGCAGAGCAGTGAATGACACCATTGTGTTCTTGGCAGCCTGCCGTCGAGGTCAGGGGGTCACCCCGGGCTCCACTGGAGTTACAGGAGGGTGAGCCCCAGCCTTCGACCGCTCTCCAGTGTGGGCCAGACACTGATGTTCTTGTTTTTGTTTTTCAAAGCTCCATAGATAATTCCAAGGAAGAGTCAGATGTAGACGTTTAGCCTTGGAAGGAACCTCAGGTCCTGTGTCCATCCCCTCATTTGTGATGAGGAAACAGGCCCGGAGAAGTCAGTTTAGTTCAAGACACAGAAGACTTAAATCTCGGTCTTAGTTCTGAGGTTCCTTATATCAGAGTTCATTTGCAGCTAAGGGAAGGGTACATACGTGGTTTTCTAGAGTGTTGGGACCCCCCTGAAACTGGGAGCAACACTTCCTGTCCACACGTCTATATATTCTAATGAGAAAGTTCATAGTATGTGTCAGAAAAATGAAGAAACCTCTGTGGTTAATGGGCAGGGGAGACCTCTGTGTCTGGAGAATGAGCCAGTATTTTCTGTTGTGTGCTAGTGTATTCTCATACTAAAGATACGGTAAAGACAATAGGAAGGCAGACTAGAGAAGGGATTGAAGTAATTCATTCCTTTCCTTCTCTACTAGGGAGCCATGGGCAGGGGAACATGAAGCACCCTAGCTTCTAAGAAATGTAGCCTCTCACGTCAGCACACTGACTGGGGTAGAGGGTTGCTTGTCATTCAGGTCCAGCTCTTGGCTCTGCTGAGCCGTAGTCTGCTCTGTAGGTAAAATTCGGGTTGGCCATGTCACTTCCTTTGGGGGCTCAAATTCTCGGCCTTCGCATTGAATAATACGCCTTCAGAGTAGTGCATTTTGGAGAATCGTAGACTTCTTGGTACTTCCTGAAAGTTTAAAAACCCGCGTTCTAATGGGATGTGATTTGTTCATTTCCAGAGGATGTGTACAGTTGCTTTCACTTCCTGCTCAGCGTTTTTTCAGACGAGTTCATCTTCCTTCCAGGAAACGCACTAAAGGTAAATCTTTACAGCAGAAGAGCACAAGTGTGCTCACAGTGCGAGCTCTGAAGGCGGTAGGCTTGGGTTCACGCACGCGGCTTCCCTTTTTCCAAGGCTCTTCGCAGCAGAAATCACGGGACTTGGACACTCACAGTTCGATGAGCTCTATTTTGATTCTTGGTCAAGTCTTATCAGTAACGTAGGGGTTATTTGGTGAAAAGAGAGTCATTCTTTAAACCTTGAGCACAGCCACTATAAGTAAATCGACGCTGTTTCGTTAAAAATTTACCAGCCGGTACACATTTTCCTGTTAACAGCTTGTTGGAGTGGACGGGGCCTTTTGCCTTGAGATTAGAGAGCAGTGGTGTTGCCTGATGGCATAGACAGCTCGTGGGGGATCGGGCCCTCAGAGCTGGACCGCCGGTATGCTGGGGGGTACACCAGGAGAGTCAGAAGGTGGTCAGGTTTCCGTGTGCTCTGCCAATGAGCCCAGGTTTCACTCCATTGAGAATGATGTCAGCGGTTTTTTGAGCATGAGCATAATTCCACATGATCTTAGGACCTTCAATATGCTCTTTCTATTTAAATTTAAGGAATGTGGCTATGCAAGGTGATGAAATCCATCACACACGTCATGGTTTCCAAGGCTGAGGAGTCTTTTTTATGTGTTTGCTGTGTTCGGGGTTGAACGTTTTGAGTGTTTGCACACAGGCTGCTCTGGCTGCTAAGAGCCAGGAGCTCTGGGAAGGCTGTGGAGTTAGCTGGTATTCTCTCGTGCTGGGGGTGCTCGGCTGCGCTCACTGAGGCCAGCTGCGCACTTGCAGCCCAAACCAGTGGGTGCTCCCTGTCTTCTCCCCTCCCTTTCCAGGACTTTGAAGAAGGCTGTTACCTGCTCTGTAAAAACGAGACAATACAAGTGACAACAAGGGACATCCTAGTTACAGAGAAAGGAAATACTGTGTTAGAATTTTTAATAGGTCTCTTTAAACCTTTTGTGGAATGTTATCAGGTATGTAACTCGTGCACGTTCTCCTTCACCCTCTGCACCCAGTGTAATCAAGACCTCCCACCCTGTGCCTGCTCCCTTCGGGTCCGAAGGGCCAGTGCCTTCCCTCCGTGAGTGCTGCAACTAGCGAGACCTCCCACCCTGTGACTGCTCCCTTCGGGTCCGAAGGGCCAGTGCCTTCCCTCCGTGAGTGCTGCAACTAGAGAGATTGCTCAGCAGGACAGAAGAGTCACAGCTCAGGTGAAGGCCTTGCTCCTGAAAGGGGTTCCCTATGGCCCTCGGAGGGTAACAGCGTCAGGATGCCCAGAGCCGCACTTAGACCCGAGGGCCATGACACTGTACCTTTGCGGCTCCTCTCGTGGCTCGGCGTCGGGTACAGTGCAGGCACCCAGTGAATGCAAGATTGAGATGAAGCGTCATGTCAGGGGTTTACATCACTGAAGGGGGAGAAAAGGCTCAAGTGCCAGTATCCGAAAGAGTTCGTCAGAGCTCTAACGAGGGCCTAAACAGAGGGGATGGTAGCGGTGCCAGCAGGAGTGGTGCCAGGACTCAGGGGAGTGGGGGCTTGCCGTGGAACCCCTCACTGGGGCCACAGCTACCTGCTAGAGGAGGACTCTGGTCCTGCACCCCGAGCGCTGGTTAGCGGCCCCCCAGACCCACGTCCCGGCTCTGACCGATGCCAGGCGAGCCCCCGCACCAAGCCCAGCACTGATTGGGTGTCTGGGAGATGGACTTCTGCCCAAAAGCACCGTTTTGCAGTACACGTCATCAGGCATCTGGAGGGCCTAACAGACTCTTAGGTGTTTTTAGGGAAAAAGCGGTTCCACAAAGTCTGGCCGCTCTCTCCCCCAGCAGCGTAAGATCTGTTAAGCTAATGGTAACTCACTCAACTTGCAACCATTAAAGTGGGGAGGAGTATTTTTATAAACGTCAGTACTATCTCAGACTCAGTTACCCTAATTATAAGCGGTGATACCGGCTGCAGAGACACTTCCTAAGTACTCTGCAGCTTCTCTGCGCTCAGACCTTAGAGGGTCTCTATTCTGCTCTCACGTAATGTGGCTTTCTGTCAGGAGGCTAGGTCGCATCCGCTGCAGTGTATTCGGCTGCCTTTTTCTCGTTCTGTTCCCCTCACTCTCTCTGTTAAAATCAGATCATTTGCAACTATCTCTTGAATGAAGAAGACGACTTCACCGAGAAACAGTACTTGGCTGGAGTTCGAAAGTTCACGAGTCAGCTTCTTGATCAAGGTTAGTCACTCCTCCGTGGGTGGTGACTTCCTATAGTTGGGAACAGGAAGGAGCCCGCTAACTCCCTCCCTGTGTCGCAGGTGCCTCTCAGTGTTACGATGTCTTGTCCTGCGACGTACAGAAAAACGCCCTAGCAGCTTTCGTGAGGCTAGGTGTGGTAGAGAAGAAGAAAGTGTAAGTACTGCGCCCGGGGCCCCTGACCCAGGATCTGGACAAAGCCCTGAAACAGGATATCGGCTTCATTCCTCTAGAACCTGCGACCCTTGATCCTGGGGTCATGAGTTAGAACCCCACGTTGGGTGTAGGGATTGCAAAAAAAATAAATAAACGTGAAAAGAAAAGTCGTCTTGGTACGCCTGGGTGGCTCAGGCAGGCAGGCATCTGCCTTCAGCTCGGGTCATGATCCCAGAGTCCTGGGATCAAGTCCTGCCTCGGGCTTCTTGCTCAGCAAGGAGCCCCCTTCTTCCCCTGCCTCAGCCTGCTGCTTCCCCTGCTCGTGTGCTCTGTCTCTGTCAAATAAAGAAAATCTTTAAAAAAAGAAAAGAGGGGCACCTGGATGGCTCAGTTGGTTGGGCGACTGCCTTCGGCTCAGGTCATGATCCCGGAGACCCGGGATCAAGCCCCACATCAGGCTCCCTGCTTGGCGGGAAGCCTGCTTCTCCCTCTCTCACTCCCCCTGCTTGTGTTCCCTCTCTGGCTGTATTTCTCTCTGTCAAATAGAAAAAAGGAAAAAAAAAGAAAAAAAGAAAAGAAAAACTAGTCTTACTATATAAGATAATAAAGAACAATCAACTTCCCGTACCCAAGTTTATGTAATAAGAACTTTTTGCTTTTTCTCCTAGAAATAGTGACAGTGTATTTAATGTGAACGAACCTGCGATGACAAAATTAAAAGAAATGCTTGGTAAGTACAATTCAGGGACTCATGATGGGTTTTCACAGTGTATTTATTACCATACCACCAGATACCTCATCAAAATGAACAGCCGAGTTCTCATACAAACAGAACTATTTATATCATCCAGGGTTTTCTCAAGGAAGGTCAGGAGAAAGTGCAGAGGAGACCCAGCGAGTGGAACATGGTCAGCCTTCCACAGCATAATTATCCGCGTCTAGCATAACTGATTAGGGTCTGAGATCTGGACCGTGCACATCTGTCTTGGTAGACATGGATAAAATACCACTTATCTGAGTCCTTGGGTTTATTCTCTTCCTGTCTACTCTTGGAGCCCTCCTTCCCTAGCAGAGGGTTGGGATCAGCGTTCACAGCATGTAGGCTTTCTGAACTCAGAACTGGGGCTGATGGCATGTCCTCGGGAAAGGATCCCAAGCCTCTTGGCCTTTTCCGGATGCCGTTCAGATAGTTCAGCCCAGAAAGGCAGTCATTTGTCTGCAGTGTGAAGAGAGAGTCCAGAGTGTGGATACAAGGAAAGAGATGTAAGAGGTCAGAAGACGTGATGCGCATCCCTCGTAGGAGCCACAGGGTACTTTTAGAAGGGGAGGGTGTCGGGGACTGGAGACAGTACTTACCTGCGGTGATGTTGCTGAGTGGCTGCTCGTGTAAGTCGCATTCCTGCACCTGATCCTGAGAGCGCATTCGCCAGACCTGGCGGAGGAGCGGCAGGTGGGTGTCTGCTGGGACGAGGAAGGCGGTAAGGTGAAGGAGAGTGATTGAAGATAAAGGGCAGAAGGCAAAGAGTAGTTGACATAGTAGGGAAGGCAGAAATACCAGCTTCTTGTTGAAGAAAATACGAAGATTGAAGTCCTTGCCTTCTGTTTATATTACGTCTGAAGTCTGAGAACATGTACCCTTGAATCTCGGTTTTGAGTTTGGTGAGAGGGACATAAGTTCAGACAACCCCCAAACCCTCATTCTGTGAGGGTGACAGAGTTGATTTCTTCATCACAGGTGGCAAGTATAACATGCGTATGAAGGTGCTAGGGCATACTAGACCAAAAGTCCCGAAAGCAGAGTGCGCTGTGGTCAGGGCTCTGCCCCGGCTCGAGGGCAGGGGGTGGGGGCCGCCGCTGCTTCCCGTGCCAAGGGGCAGGCGTCTCCATCGGTGCTCTCTTAGCCTGTGGAACCACACGAGGCTTAAACAGCCATTTGAGGAAGGGCAAACTCAAGGTCATTTCATGGGCTGCCTTTTCTTTTTTTCTTAGATTGTAAGACCCCAGTGGGAAAGCCAGCAACTGCAAAACTTTAATATTGCCAAACAGTGACGGGCAGTTTGGTCACGTAATTGCTGTCATCCAAGGACTCTTACTCCGACCAGCAGGGAAATGAAGGGAGAGAGCCATGCGCTCGTGCCTCTTACCGTAGGAGAGCCGTGGGCTCAGCAGAGAGGAGAAGGTGACCGGTGTAGGCGGTGTAATCGTCTCCACAACACTTAAGAAGGCATTCGTATCCAACTCTGTGTGATTTAAAATAAAACAGTCTTTTGCAAACATGCTTGGAGAAACAATGCCCAGTCCTATTTCACTAACACTTTTCAGCTTATTGTCACATATATCAGACCTCTGTGCCGACTTGTGAATTACATCGTGACACGGACGCTGGCGGTGTGGCCGTCGGAAGCAGACCACCGGGAGGGCACGGCGCCGCTTCTCGTGGCTGCCCTCCGGGCAGAGCTGTGTAATAGCGTAGCTAGCTTATGTAAGTTTGCCACCCAAGGGCCTAATCGCCACAAGTGCTTTAGAGAAAGCGTGCAACAAAGAGAACTTATGTGATGTATCGTGAATAGGCTTGAGGGGAAAAATGGGCCTAAGAATTCAGGAGAAGAGGGGGCATCTGGCTGGCTCCGTCAGTACAGCATGCGACTCTTGATCTTGCTGTCGTGAGTTCAAGCCCCACGTTGGGTGTAGAGATTACTTAATGATAAACAAAGTGTTGGGGCGCCCAGGTGACTCATTCGGTTAAGTCTCTGCCTTTGGCTCAGGTCATGATCCCAGGATCCTGGGATCGAGCCCCACATCAGGCCCTCTGCTCAGCGGGCAGTCTGCTTGTCCTTCTCCTCTGCCCTTCCCCCTGCCTGTGGTCGCTCACTCTCTCTCTCCAATAAATAATCTTCAAAAATGAAAATAAAAAGTAAACTTTAAAAAAAATTTTGAAGATGAGTTTGAAATAAGATGGGTGAACACCAAAACCTGTGCCAGCCACCTCCGGAAGTGACATTTCAGTCGAGCACTGAGATGAACAGTTGCTGGCTCTTGGAGTGTGAGGGTAGGGGTCAAGGGGTGAGGTGTGCAGAGAGAACGGAGAGGAGAGGGCCCTGGGGCTGCTTCCAGAGCGCCTGAGAGACCAGCATGGCAGCGGGAGGGGGGGCAGTAGTCCTCGCGGCTACCTACTGAACCACCAGAGCGGGGCAGGGGGCAGGTGGCTTACACAGCGGAAGCGTCTTTCCCTTCAGGTGCAGAGACTACCAGTCCCCAGATCAAGGTGCCTCTCCCCAGGCTGTGGGAGACCACCCTCTGGCTGCAAGCTCCACGGCGCCCCCCCCTTTACTCAACAGGGTGGGGTTCATTCTCAGGCCTCTCCCCAGGCTGTGAGAGACCACCCTCTGGCTGCGAGCCCCCTCGGCGCCCCCCCCTTTACTCAACAGGGTGGGGTTCATTCTCAGGCCTCTCCCCAGGCTGTGGGAGAGCACCCTCTGGCTGCGAGCCCCACGGCGCCCCCCCCTTTACTCCCTGTAGCCACAGTTACTCCCCAGAGGCTCCATCTCCATAGTGATGTGGGGAGGGGTGGTTAGGGCTCCAAGATCAGAATTCAGGGACCACAAGTCATTCGCAGCAACAGGGTCAGCACGTGAGGGCTTAGGGACTCCCGTAAGACACGGATGTGGAATACAAGTGCCTAGGAAAGGTTGTGACGTGTAGGCCTGCGGCGCCGGGGCTCGCTGTGTCCGGCCCCTGGGGATGTGCGTCGGCTTCGCGGGGGGCCGGGCTGGTTCTGCCGCTCAGGGCTCAGGCCGACTGGAGCGCCGCCAGGCCAGGCCGTGCTCCGGGGCGTCCTCTGCTTGTCTGGGAAGCCGGAGCTCTGTGTGCGCGGATACGGAGAGTGCAGGGGTCAGTTGAGCCATGTTCCCTGGCAAAGGGTCTCGTGCCATGCCAGCTGGACGGGCAGGGGCGCTCAGCGGCCGCCACCGGGCGAGGGTGTGCGTCCAAAGCCGCTGGGAGTCGGGGCCTCGGGCTGATCCTGGCTGAGGTAGGTGTGCCCTGGACAGGATCCCCACGCACCCAATCCGGTTATTCGGTTTTGTCCCTGGCGGTCATCCTATGTGTCTAAAGGTTGAATGCGGGGTAAGATGGCTTGTTTACATTGAACACATTCCAGGTCTGGGGCAAATCCTGGAGCTGTGTGTGTGCCTATGCCCATCAGCTTGTCTCCTGGCCAGCTCGACAGTAGAGCCAGCAGGTAAGAAGGTAGTGGGCGGGGGTGTGGGCAGGAAGACGGGTGCAGCCAAGACAGAGTGAGGCCTGGGAGCAGAGGGTGCTGTGAGAGATGCACCTCTGTCTCCTCCAACCGGCTCAACTGAACATCCTAGAGGACGGCATGCTTCCTGTGCTGATGTACTTCAAAGCACCCGTCCTGTACCGCACCCCACGCGCGCTCCCGTACACAGCCATTCCTATAAACCACACTGCCGCCCCCCAGCCCTCCCACTCCCGCCAATCTACAGATTCTGAAGCCGCCACGGTTTTGAAGTAAGAGAAAAGGGCCCTAGCATGTGGCTTTCCAAGAAAGTCTGCTATCCAAGCAGTCTAATGTAGCAGCTAAAAATGCAAGGTCTGGAGCCCAGCTGGAGTCAAAATCCAACTCTGCCATGTGCTTGCCCTGTGTTTTTGGGTCATTTATTTATACTCAAAGTCTCAGGCTCCTTATCCACAAAATAAGGATGATGCTAATCCCTCTCGGGCTGGGAGAAACAGGAATGCCGAGGGGCGCGTGGCTGGCTCAGGCCATAGTACAGGTCACTCTTGATCTCGGGGTCCTGAGGTCAAGCCCCATGTTGGGCATAAAGCTTATGTAGAAAAGAAAAAAATTACAATGTCGGTCAAATACTTGAAACCGTCTTCGGCAGGAAGTGTCCTCTGTTGCGACTATGACTGATGGGGACCCTAGTTGGCTTCTTGGAGAAGACAGCTAGGGGCTGCCCAGTGACTGCTGTGGCCGCAGGTGCTCGGGTCCCCGCCGCGGCCAGCTGCTCAGCCCCACCGGGTCACGACACAGCCCAGTTCAGGCTGAGCTGTCGTGGAAATCACCACTTTCCCTACATCTCGACTTTCACTAGCAGAAGGGGAATATTCCATTTGGGGTAGAAAACAGATTTTGATGCCTTGTTTGACTTTGTTCATATCTTTACTTTTTTTCCCCCCTCAATTAAAATTACCAACTCTGACAGAAGTACAAATCTCCCATCGATAGATTCAAATGTCATTTTTTTCTAGAACCCACTCTGGGCCTGCTGCACAGCTCTCACCTTGTGCTCTCCCATCACTGTCCTCTTGGCAATGTCCTTCCCCTTTCTCTGTTGGATTCCCCTCTGTTGGGTCCCATTTCTTCCTTTTTGATTGTTTTTCAATTCTAGTGAAGTCCTGTCTTTCAGCTGTAGGAGGGATTAATGTTCTAGACCTCACCTGCTTGGTTTTTGTTTTTGTTTTTTAAGATTTTATTTATTTATTTGACAGAGAAAGAGCACAAACAGGGAGGGAAGAGGGAGAGGGAGAAGCAGGCTTCCGGTGGAGCAGGGAGCCCGAGGCGGGGCTCTATCCCAAGGCCCTGGGATCATGACCTGAGCCCAAGGCAGACGCCTAATGACTGAGCCACCCAGGCGCCCCCAGACCTCACATGTCTTCTTTCCATTCTCATAGTTGTCCGACTACTCAGCTGGGTAAATCCTAGGTTAGAAATCATTTTCCCTGAGAATTTTGAAAAGCATTTCTCCATTGTCTTCTAGTTTCTATAGTCGTTCCTCTGAACTCAAAAGAGCATTCTGATTCCTGAATACAACTATTTGCCGTTTCAGAAAGTCTTTAGGATCTCTTTTCTATATTTTGTGTTTGTTATCGGTGTTTTAGGTTTTGTTTTCTGCGGCTTCAATAAATTTATGATCTGACAGTTGAGGGAGTCAGACGTCTGAAAGGAGTCTCCCTGGGCTAAAGTGAAGGTGTGGGCTGGGGCAGGAGGCTCGTGAGGGAGACTGTTCCCAGGCCCTGCCCAGCTCCTAGACGCCGCCCTCCTCCGCTCCTCCCGTTACCGGTGTTGGGTGGAGTCCTCATTCTGGATCTTCCTGGTTTTCTCTTCTGTCTTCCTCTTCCACTTTTTTTTAAAAAATAATGATTTGAGGGCGCCTGGGTGGCTCAGTGGGTTAAAGCCTCTGCCTTCAGCTCAGGTCATGATCTCAGGGTCCTGGGATCAAGGCCCACATGGGGCTCTCTGCTCAGCAGGGAGCCTGCTTCCTCCTCTCTCTCTGCCTGCCTCTCTGCCTACCTGTGATCTCTCTCTCTGTCCAATGAATGAATGGGATCTTTTAAAAATAATAATAAATAAATAAATAAATAAATAAATAAATAAATAAATAAAATAATGATTTGATATCTGTATATATTGCAAAATGATCACCACAATAAGACCAGTTAATCTGTCACCATACAGTCAAATTTTTTTTTCTTGTGATGAGAACTTTTAACTGCTTTAAAATACATGATGCAGTAATGACTGTAGTTAGCATGCTGCGCATTACCTCCTGTGACTTAACTCACTTTGTAACTGGGAATGTATACCTTTCGACTGTGTGGTTGGAACAGTCTAGAAGGCCACTGCCCCCCCCCCCCAGGCCCAGCTTATGTTGATCTGCAAACAGCTGTTGAGGGGGCTGGTCCTTGAGACCAAACTGCTCGCGTGGCTGGCTGGCTGGGAGGCCTGAATTAGCACCTTCTGCCTTGTCTGGAATAAAACCACATGGAGAACAGCTCCTGGGAGGCAGGAAATGAGAGACCTATTAGAGGTTATTGACCATGAAATGAGAGGAAGCAGAGAGGAAGGGTCACAATCATCTGGGGAGGAAAGGGATTGTGGGGTCAGTAAGTGCTGCTCCTGTGTCTGAAACCTGCTCTCTTTGGAAACGGGGCCACGGAAAGCGGAGAACAAAAAGGAAACAACCCCACAAATCGCTGACACGGGAAAGCAAAGTTCCGCAGGGAGTGTGAGCCTCCCTCAGCACCGTGAGCTGCGGATGAACGACGAGTCCTCCGACCGGTTCAGTTTGACAAAGAGGCAAAGCGATTTTCCCAGCTTTCTGGTCCCAGAGGCAGAGTGACTCATGAGATTTTGTTTCTTTTTTTATTATTTAAATTCAACTAGCCATAGTACGTGCTTAGCTTCCGGTGTAGTGTTCCATAATTTATGAGTGGCGAGGAACACCCAGTGCTCATCTGTCACTCATCTCCAGGGAGGTGGCTTCGGTCCTGCCCCGCCAGCCGGGCTCTGAGGTCTAGGGGTGGCGCCTAGGTCTGACGGCTCTCGGGGGTGCAGTCCGTCTCAGGGGTACGGGTGGGAAGGAGTGGAGGTGAGCCAGACCGCTGAGCATCCCATCCCCGTGCAAGGAGGGGTGGAATCTGAGAACCGGGGAGAGCAGACTTGTGCACCTGCGCCCCTGCGCCCAGCAGCCGCCCCACGCGTGCCTGTGCTGCTAATGAACATGATATTCGGGGACCCGAGCACGGCACTTGTGGATTCACCGGCCAAAACACAATCAATACATTTTCTCAATGACGTGGTTTTTAAAAAATTGTTCTTATCTGATTTTTCCTCATGATGTTTCTTTGGAGATGGGGACTAGAGTCCTTCAGGATGCATTAAAGGGGCACCTGGATGGCTCAGTCGTGAAAGCCTTTGCCTGCGCTCAGGTCATGATTCCAGGGTCCTGGGATGGAGTCCCATGCTGGGCTCCCTGCTCAGTGGAGCGCCTGCTTCTCCCTTCCCTTCCTCTCTGCCCCTCCCCGGCTCAAGAGCGCTCACTAGCGCTCGCTCTCTCTCTCTCTCTCTCTCTCTCTGTCTCTCTCTAATAGATAAATTCTTTTAAAAAGAGAAAGAAGTGCATCAAAAAGTTTAAAATTAGGGCGCCTGGGTGGCTCAGTTGGTTAAGCGACTGCCTTCAGCTCAGGTCACAATCCTGAAGACCCGGGATCGAGCCCCACATCGGGCTCCCTGCTCAGCAGGAAGCCTACTTCTCCCTCTCTCACTCCCCCTGCTTGTGTTCCCTCTCTGGCTGTATTTCTTTCCGTCAAATAAATAAAAAATCTTTAAACATTTTTTTTTCTTGATCATCAATAAGCATTGTTTAATGAAAAAAGAGCATGAGAAAAGAGAGAGTAAGGACATAGAAGCCTGGGCCAATAAAAAGGGTTAGGAAAGCAGCAGGTAAAAAGAAATGAAGCACAAAGAGAGTCTCTACAAGGAGGAAATGATGGTAGAAGGGTACCTTTGGGGCAAAGATAAAACTTTCAACGTTTGCTTTTAATTCTGCAGCTTGCATACTTCACTTTCCAATTCTTTGATGTCTCACCCCCTTCCCACCTGAGCACTGTCCGGGAAAAGACTCTGTAATGACGGAGATGTCCTATGTCTGCGTCGTCCCGTAGGGTACCCACTGGCCGCCTGGGGCTATTTAGCACTCGTAATGGAGCTAGGATATGTGAGGAACTGAGTCTTATCATCATCATCATCATCATTATTTGATAATTTATATTTAAACAGCCACATGTGGCAAAAGGACTGCATGTTGGACAGTTCAACCTTAGATTGGATGTTTCATCTCAGAGAAAGGCTAGAAGCATCCATCCCACTGTCCCCTCTCATGCTGCCCAGCTCCCCGGCCGAGCGGGTGCCACAGGTCTCTGCTGGTAAGGCCCGCTGGACATAATTCACTGAGACCTTCAAGCTCCAAGCGACAGGGTCTAAGTGTTGACTCTCAGTTATGGATGAAGACATGATTGTCTTTTCCAGAAAAAGAACCTAAGGTGCTGGGAAAGAACAAGAAGACAGGTGATACGCCATCATCACCACATGGAAAAAGGAAGACGGTTGACATCTTACTGGGGAGTTGTTACATAAGTAGATCCACTTTCCAAAATTTTAGAGCTAAGACTTATACATTACAGCGTGTGTCAAGTTTATCTCCAGCAGAACTGCAAGTAATAATAGTCATTTAAAACAACCCAGTGGGGTTGGGCAGGGTGCGGAGGGACTGGGCTGTTGTTGGGTTCAGTGGAATCAATGAAAGAATGTCGACAGTTGTTGAATCTGGGCAATGAGGACATGGGATTTTTTTATTCTTTACATTCCTCTGTTATTCTCTATACAGTGAAAAAATTCAAAATAAAAGTTTTTAAAACTAAGTATCCCCAGGGGCACCTGAGTGGCTCAGTCAGTTAACCGTCTGACTCTTGATTTCGGCTCAGGTCATGATGTCAGGGTCGTGAAACGGAGCCCTGAGTTGGGCTCTGTGCTCAGTGCAAAGTCCGCTTGAGATTCTCTCTCTCTCTCTCTCCTTCTGCCTCTCAACCTGCTCTCTCCCCCTCTCCAAAAAAGAAGAAAAAAGTCTCCTTAGACCTCACACATATCAGAGCGGTCACCTGTTCATAAGACCTGTTCCAGTGTTTTTATTTCTTTCTCTCCTCTTCTCCTTCCGGTGTTCTCATTACAGTATGTGACTTTGTGGTTTTTGTTGTTGTTTGTTTGTTTTTTGAGAAAGAGAGCCTGAGGGTGTGGAGGGGGAAAGGGAGAGAGAAGGAGAGAGAGAACCTGGAGAAGACTCCCCTCGGAGCATGAGCCTGATGTGGGGCTGACCTTGCAGCCCTGAGATCGTGGCCGAAGCCGAAATCGAAAGCCAGACGCTCAACTAACTGACTGAGGCGCCCAGGCGCCCCTGCGATGTCACACTTCCTATGGTTGTTCCTCAGTCTTCGGGTGTCCTGGGGTTTTGTTTGGTTTTACTGTTTTGTGGGTTTTTTTGTCTTTGTTCTCTTTGCTTTGCAGTTTTCAAGTATTGCACCGAGAAATCCTCCAGCTCAGAGGCTGTGTCTCCGCTCGGTCCAGGCTGCTAAGCAGC
Organism: Spilogale gracilis; assembly: GCA_004023965.1. Taxonomy (NCBI): domain Eukaryota; kingdom Metazoa; phylum Chordata; class Mammalia; order Carnivora; family Mephitidae; genus Spilogale; species Spilogale gracilis. The sequence continues at coordinate 58,415 of PITA01010366.1, forward strand.
CCATCGGAGGCACGCGTCATTTCTAACACACTGTGGGGTTTTGTTCTTTTGTTGGTGTTGTTTCATCTCTAGCATTTCTTTTTTTTCCCTCTAAATATTTTATTTATTTATTTGAGAGCGAGGGCGCACGCATGAGCAGGGGGGAGAGGCAGAGGGAGTGGGAGAAGCAGACTTCCTGCTGAGCAGGGAGCTCGATCCCAGGACCCTGGGATCAGGACCTGAACTGAAGGCAGACGCTTCACCCACTGAACCACCCAGGCAACCCTCTAACCTTTCTTTTTAGTTCTTTCTTAAGCTTTCCATCTCTCTGCTAATACTGCCCATCCGTTCTCGCAGGCTGCCTACTTTACCCGTGAGAGCCTTGTGAGTCATGCTTGTTTCCTGCCTTGCGGTTTCTCTCCGCACAGACATGGAGTTACTGGGACAAAGGGACTGCTGCAAAGCGGCCTTTAGTGAGGTGACGGTGACTGTGGGGGAGCAGAATGCTGTCATCTAGTGATGAGGTCTGGCCTTCGGTGGATTTCATAAGAGCTTCTCAGCTGTATCCTCCCCCTTGTGGGGGACAGAATGGCTAGAGTGGGCTGCGGCGGATATTTCCCTTCCCGGGGTCAGCCAGGCTGGGATGATACTCCAGCAGGTTAGGCTCGGGTTAACACCGAGTGCTTTATTCCATTTCAGGATGTTCCTCGTCCTGTGCCAGGCTGGGAGCCTGAGGTGTTCCCCTCAGATACTGAACTGTGAGAACCTGAAAGGGAGGAGTAGGTCACAATATTGTGGGGTTTCCCCTGAGGACTGGGTCTCCCTGGAGGTTTTAACTGAGTGGAGGGCATGGAGTCCCCAGTTTTTGTCAGTTAGACTGAGGTTTCTGAATGGCTTCCCACATTAAAACACTTGGGGCGTCTGGGTGGCTTAGAGGGTTAAAACCTCTGCCTTTAGCTCAGGTCATGATCTCAGGGTCCTGGGATCAAGCCCCACATAGGGCTCTCTGCTCAGCGGGGAGCCTGCTTCCCTCTCTTTCTCTGCCTATTTGTGTTCTCTCTCTCTCTGTCAAATAAATAAATAAAATCTTTAAAACAAAAACAAAAAGCAAGCCCTGTCTGGCAATTTTCCTATTTCAATGACACCCCTTCAGCCCTTCTGGAGCTGGGCCACTTATTCTAGGAGCTAAATTACATGTATCTTAATGCCCAAAGGCATTTCTTCAAGTCCGAGACTACTTAATTTTACCAACTACAAAGAATTCAATAATGTACAATTTGGTGATAACGGGACGACTGACTGGCTCAGTCCACAGAGCATATGACTCAAACTCGGGGTCATGAATTCGAGACCCACATTGGGCATAGAGATTACTTAAGAAAGAATGAAAATGTTTTATTTAAAATTTTAAGATTTTTATTTATTTGACAGAGAGAGATCACAAATAGTCAGACAGGCAGGCAGAGAAAGGGGAGAAGCAGGCAGTCTGATGTAGGGCTCGATCCCAGGACCCTGAGATCATGACCTGAGCCGAAGGCAGAGGTTCAACCCCCTGAGCCACCCACGTGCCCCTTATTTAAATGTTTTAAAATTTTTTTCAAGCTTTTATTTTCAAGTATTCTACAGCCAGTGTGGGACTCAAACTCATAACCCTGAGACCAGGAGTTGCACGCTCCATTGACTAAGCCAGCCAGGAACCTGCACCTGAAGGAAATGTTAACAAAACCAAATTGGTGTCAATGGAAATAATCTGGTTTTCACTATCTCATTAACTCAAATCTGCTACTTTATTTTTTAAGGATTATAAATTATTTATTATGATTTATAATAACCAGTGACAGGGGAGCCTGGCTGGCTCACTTGGTTAAGCATCTGCCTTCCGGTCAGGCCATGATCTGGGGTTCTGGAATTGAGCCCCACGTGAGGCTCCCTACTCAGGCTCCCTGCTTGTCATCTCTCTCTCCCTCTGTTCCTCCCTCCTGCTCGTACTCTGTTGTTGAAATGAATAAAAAAAATCTTTTAAAAAATATCCTGGGGCGCCTTGGTGGCTCAGATGGTTAAGCATCTGCCTTCGGCTCAGGTCATGATCTCAGGGTCGTGGGATCCAGCCTTGCATCAGGCTCGCTGCTCAGCGGGGAGTCTGCCTCTCCCTCTCCAGCTGCCTCTCGCTCTGCTTGTGCTCTGTCTCTCAAGTAAATAAATAAAACCTTAAATATATATATATATCCTGTGACGTAACACCTCTAATTTTAACAGAATACACTTGTGAACAGATAAGCCTTTGAAATAGAGAGGACCTGTACTGGTGAGTTGTCAGCCATTAGATATACTCCAGTTATAGAGCTTAATGGCTCAGAAGCCAGCGCTAGGCAAAATCCGAGTTCAAATCCCATCTACGCCACTCAGGGATCTCGTGGTAGGTTGAATTACTTGCATTACTTCACAAAAGTTCAGCTCTTCATATACTGATGTGAAGATTAGATAAAACAACCCAATAAAGCTGTCCATCACAGTGCTTGGAACACAGCGATCATTGGTAAATGATCCCCTAAAGGAAGGTTCCCACATTGCTTATCATACTTGAATTTTTTTCATGTTAAATATTCTGATTCTTATTTTTTTGGCTCAAACGCCCAAAATTTTATGAAGACTCTCCAAACTCCTCAAAAACACGTTGCCCTCTTCCTGCTCAGTATTCCCATGAAATACTGAGTATGAAAATGACAACACATGGGATTATTTTTTTGGCAACACAGTCTGCATTCAATCTTTAGTTAATGTAATTTGCAGCACACGATTGTGTATTTGATTGACCCTAGTGTTTCCAATTTTTTATTCTCCATTTTTTCCAATTCTCAAGAATTTCAGAGCAAGCACGCTCAAATTTATTTTGTCCTTCCCACCCCACCTTATACTTAATGTAAGGCATAGCACTGAATAATTTTACTTTTCAATAAATAATTTAAAATCAATTATATGTAAAAATTCCCTCAGGATTTATATGTATTAAAAAACAAACCCTTGGGCGCCTGGGTGGCTCAGTTGGTTAAGCGACTGCCTTTGGCTCAGGTCATGATCCCGGAGACCGGGGATCGAGTCCCACATCGGGCTCCCTGCTCGGCGGGAAGCCTGCTTCTCCCTCTCTCACTCCCCCTGCTTGTGTTCTCTCTCTAGCTGTGTTTCTCTCTGTCAGATAAATAAATAAAATCTTTAAAACAAACAAACAAACAAACAAAGCAAACCCTTGTCATTTATGCTTCTAGTTCCTAGGTCATATGGTCTCCATTATATTTTCTTCATTTAGGGACATGCAGATGGCATAAAATCCACTTTTTAGAGTGAATTCATTTTGTGAATCTGAAATTTCCCATTCAAAGGAGTCCTAAAAAAAATGAAAATGCCTGAGATCTGATTTAATCACAATTCTGACAGTAAGTAGAATATATATTTAAATTAGCTAACAGCGTCCTACCTGTCATCCCCATAGAGAAAGACAAAACAGAAAAAACAACCTAGGCTCTTAAAACAATATTTCAGGGGCACCTGGGTGGCTCAGTCAATAAGTATCGGCCTTCGGCTCAGGTCATGATCTCAGGGTCCTGGGATCGAGTCTGGCATCGGGCTCCCTGCTCGGCGGGCAGCCTGCTTCTCCGTCTCCCTCTGCAGACCACCCCCCACCCCCGCTTGTGTGCGCTCTCTGTCACATAAACAAATACAATCTTTAGAAACCTCAGTATTTCTGTAACGAGCACATAAGAATATTGAATCCTAATTAAAGGAGAAACAACATTGTAATGCCAATTTTATCCAGTGTAAGAAAAACTGTAAGCTTTATTTCGATAAACATTTCAGAATCCCTCCTGGCACAGCGTATCAATAAGCAAAATGTACATATACCGATCGATTTTACACCTCACATCAAGCCCCAAGTTCCCAATCCTAGATAAGCAAGTTGCAAAATACAAGTGCCGATAATTTAACTACAGGCAGTCCTTTAAACAGAAGTAAGTGTTGAGCACTTTAAGTGCAATGAGGCTTTAATCAAAGAGAGACTTAATTCCACAGGGTGTCTTTTTTCAACAGTAATTAATTCAATCAAGTCTGTGATTCCAAGCGCCAGTGACAGTGTCTGTGGGAAGCAGACGAAGAAAAGGCAATCAACTGCCCAGTGGTATAGTCCTGTATGTATTTGATTTTTAGGACTTGTTTTGGAGCCTAATGAAACAGAAATTGGAGGGGAGAGCTCTGACCCCGCTTTGAGGAAGGGCGCACAGCGCCTCTGTCCCTGCACAATGACACATTATGACCCCGCTGGTCTCGGACTAACTTCCCACCCGAACTGGACCACCATCCGCCACCTTCCTTTCGCTACAACTTTGATTAAGGAATTTTACCCAAAGAAAATTCTGTACTTCCAGTTTTAAAAAGCAGACCGTTCTATGAAGAGGCAACCCTTTAAATATCTGAGTATACACATTTATGTTTTTACAACGTCATGCCTTAAGTTTTGATTTCAGAAGTGTCGTGTCATGGACCCGGCATCAGAGATTTACACGCATTTTATACAATGTAATTTCAGAAACTATAAGTTGCATAAAATAATCATAACATTGTTATCAAATTCAAGTTTCCAGTGATCTTAAAAAAGGCAAATTACAGCTGTTTTTGCTCAGCTGAGATATCCAGTTATGGCTAATATCTAGAAAATCCTAAATTTATGTGAAAAAATTAATCAAGGAAAACCGGTAACTTTGATCAATTTTAGCCTTTAAAACTCATAGCTAAAAATACATTAAAAGAAAAAAATAAAAGAAAAAAAAATACATTAAAAGGGCTCCTCGGACAGCAAGTGATTGAGTCAAGGAGCTTGGAGCTTCGTAAACCCTAAGCCACTCTTGGAAGCTATTTCAGGTTTTACATAATTTCCAGTCTTAATATCACCATTTTAATTCAGATAAAAGACAGGACCTTTGGAAGTCCTCAGCATCAGAAATAGCACTTTGGACAAGAATCACAACTAGAAGCTAGAGGAAAAAATGGATCCTAACACAATTCAAAGAATGGGGAATCTTATATGGTCAATGTACAGTAGAAGCAGAAGTTGAGAAATCTTGGGAAGCTCCAATTTCTTCAGCTACTTTTGTTTTACCAAACAATCTGAAGTGAGCATTATATTTACTTTCAATAACAAAGGAAAACGATAAAGCAAGAAAAGGCAGTACATAGCATTTTAATAGGAGTCCCCCAAAATTCTTTTCTTCCCTAGGCTTTGGGCACATTGTCTCACCTTTTCGTTCTCCTTGTTACAAAAAATCAAAATCAAATCTCTGCTCCAAACAGTCATACTTGAGAACACCGTCTGGTTTGCATATGGTATTTTTCTAACTTCCCATCCACCCAGACCCTGAAACCTAAATAAATATTTCAATGGAAACTTTTCTCTCGTTTGCAATGTAGTCTGAGCCACTATATATAATTTACCAGGGACGTGGGAGAAGGCAGCTAAAAATCAGTCAGCTGCCGGGTTCCTCCGTCTGTCCTGTCTTGGCGGTTTTATTTTGATCATTTTAATTTTTTGAGTGTGATAAGGACAAAAGTTGCGGCTGGAAATTCACGCAGTTCAGGAATACGTTGCGAGAAAATTCACCGCAGTCCTTGAGATACAATGCTCCCAAATCAAGTATCAGAAGGTTGCCAATTAGCAGATGAAAATAATCAGCCACTCAAATGACGTCAGCAACATCCGCTAAGCTGTTTTATGAAACCTTCCCCATGTATTCGCTAATGATCCAAGTCTTTGAGTCCACAAACTAGCCACTTTCAAGAAGGAATTCTTTTGACCAAAATTTACGCGAAAACCAATGTTCTCAATTCCTTTCTTTTCCCGAAATTGCTCAATCACATCTTAAGGTGGGCAGGCGTATAAAGCACGGGGTTTTGTATGGCACTGTACTCTTTAATAAAGAGACCCAACATTGTAGTGAACTGGGAAACCTCACAACATACTGAAACTCGATGTCTTTATAGATAATACTTCCTTGAGCTGCAAAATATAGACTGGAAGAAAGTGGGTTTTGACCCAAAAGGATACCCTGAAATTCTGTAGTGTGACAATACGCTCATTAGAGAGTTAGCGTAATTTAAAAGGAAAGCATACATTTTAATAATTCCACTGTTTTGTTATTTGGGCTTAATATTAACTTTTTTTTCTTTTTCCTTTTGATTCTGCATTTGATTCTATTTGAGAGGGTGTCTTTTATTTTTAAGCTGTGTTTAAGACTATAAAGAATATGCTAACGCAACTTAATATAAATATAAATAAGATATCAGCAGTATATACGCATACATAGACACAGAGGCAAGGGCAGGCATCACACCACTGACGTTGTACTTTCGGGGTTCACACGAACAAGTCTGGAGGCATTCCTCAGATCCTGGAGTTGCTTGGCGGGTTTCCCCACGCCTTCTTCAAACCTCTTCTCCACCACAGGGAGGACAGTCTCATAGAGAAAGGATGCATTCTGTCTGATAAAAGCCTTTTTCTCTGGATCCTGCTCACACCGAAGGCTGTAATCCACATGCTGCACGGCAACCAAAATGATTTCCACCAGGCTCTCCAGAAGGACCATGTGCAGCTCTGGGAAATAGAGCTTCAGGGCTTCTTCCAAGAAGCCCATGGTCTGTTTGGTGAAGGCAACCACGGTGTAGCTCAGGTTCACCCAGCAGTCATCCCCTGTGTACTGTTCAAAGTTCCGGACCCCACAACTCTTCATCTCCTCTTTGAGCTTGCCCAGGGCCTCTGGGGTCATCAAGTTCATCCTCCTCCACATCTCCTCAGAGTTGCGATGTTTAGTGGCTTCGATGATGATTTCTTTGTAACTGTGCAAGGCCCCTTGGATGTCTTTCACCAGAAGGGCATGGATGATGAAGGTGAGGTCAAGCCCGATGTCACCCAGCTGCTGGCAATGCTCCTTGGCCACCTTCACACACTCGGCTGCCGTGGAGAGGCTCTCCTTACTGTCAAACACCTGCTTGCTGAAAGCGTCCACAAACATGCCCATGGCTGATCGCGCCCAGACCACAAAGGCGGAGTAGCAGCCGCTGTCTGTGCCTGCAAAATCCGTCTCAAATTCCCGCGCGGTCTCAAGAAGGCTGGTGAAGAAGACGTGGCACAGCTTATGAATGTACAGTAAGGTGGCGCCTTCGATGCGAAGCTGGCGGATCGCGGTGTGCACAGCTGCCGCCCTGTTTCTCAGAAAGAGCTCACAGGCCTTTGTGCACTGGCCCAGCCGGATCAGCTGCGAAACGGCCCTTCGAGTAGCCTTGGGACCGCCTCTCAGGGAACGATCTGGGGAGAGCTCAAACACCAGCACCTCGGTGAGCTGCCGGACTCGCTCATCCACCTTGGCCCTTAGTTCTTTTACGGAAGGCGGACTGGGCTTATCCTCCAGGTAGTGGTTTAATTTATCCAGCAGGTCAACGGCTCCTTCGAAGTCCCTCTGGGCAATACAGACGTCCAGGTCTTCAGGCAGCTCCTGGATCCATTCCATCGAGAGGTCCACCTTCTCCTCTTCTACCTCAGCAATAGCTGGTTCGTCGTCTTCTTCATCCTCAAATGGGTTACCGGCCTTGGGAGTCACCTGGGGTGGTCCCCGAGGGGCTGCTGCCTCCTCCTGCTCCCTCCGCCTTTTGTCGCTGAGGGCCCTCTTGGTTTCCTCCAGCACTTCTAGCCACTCTCGTTTGATCTTTGCATTTTCCGCCTGAAAAATCCGGCTCTCGGGAAACATGAGCAGCTTGAACATGTCCTTCATGGGCGGGTTGTCCTTGACGTTGACCACGGCCAAACCGTCCAGGGGATAGAGGGCGTTGTAGCGGTACATGCCCCGCCTCTGCGGCAGCCAGGTGGCCACCAGCAAACAGTCGTTCATGAGAAAGCCGTGCACCCGCTGCAGCTGAGCCATGTGGTCGGCCTCGTACTCCACCAGGTCCCCGTTGTACACCAGGTACTGGCCCGGCGTCTCCAGCAGGTGCCTGCAGCCTTCCACCTTCTCGAGCAGGGTGGTAAGAGTGCGCTGCTTCCCTTCCTCGCCCGGACCCGAACTGTCGCGGGAGGCGCCCCCGGAAGTGGGGAAAAAGCCAGCCTGGCCCCGCAGGTGGTCTCGGCCGCCCGCACCACCACCCCCTTCCTCCCCTCCGGAGGCGGCGGCAGCCCCAGCGGCGGCGGCCGCCGGCAGCAGGGTGAGCGGGATGCTCTCCAGGCTGCTCTTCTGCTCGGTCAGCAGATGGCTGAGCTGATACATCTCGCTCTCCAGGTAGGAGATTTCGCGGGCTGTCTCTATGAACTGCCGGTAGTTCTGGTAGACGTTGCGCTTCAGGTTCTGCGCCGTCTCCTCCGCCAGCGCCTGGATGCGCTGCCGGTGCTCCTGCAGGTCCCGGTCCCCGTCCGACTGCTGCGAGAGCTGCTTCACGTACAGCCGCGCCTCAAAGCCTCCCGATTCCAGCTGCCGCCGCAGGCGGCTCGCCCCGCTGTCCGACATCGCCATCGCCATTTCCGTCCGAGATTCACGCAGTCACTGTCACTATCGCCGCCGCCGGTGCTGCCGCGGTTGAGACGCACCCAAGCACCGCCGAGCTCCAGGGCTGAGGAAGGATGGAAGAGAGACGAGTACGCCTGCGCCCGGGTCGGAGCTTGAGACACCGCGCCTGCGCAGGGGCCGGGCGCAGACAGCGCGCCTGCGCAGGAACGCCCGCCGGCTAGGGCTCATGCGCCAGAGGCCCTATTGCGGAAGAGAGTGGAGGGCGAGGAAGCGGGACATCGGTAGTGCGCATGGGCCGAGCGTGACGTGAGTGTTTGAAGTTAGCGGCGAGGCGTAAAGGCGGTAACCATTTTCCTGAAACCTTCGTCGGAGTCCAAGCCCTGGGAACCCATGTTTTGAGCCCACTAGTAGGCTGCTGCCGAGTTCTCCTTGTGAAGCCCCAGAATCTTGGCTTGGGGCAAACTCAGTTCTCGTTCTAGAGCCAGTTATTCCTGAGTTCTCGCGAGACCGGCGGGCCGGCCCGAGAGCGGCCCGAGAGCAGCCCGAGAGCCGGTATCTCCCCGGAGCTCGGCCAGGCCGTCGGGGCTGCGGGGCCGCGGGGCCAGCTGAACGCCGGCGGACGCGGCCAGGGGTCCCGGCGAGATGGAGGAGGATCTCGTGTTGGCGCTACGGCTTCAGGAGGAGTGGAACGTGCAGGGCGCGGAGCGCGACGGGGCCCAGGCGCCCCTGTCGCTGGTGGACGCGTCCTGGGAGTTGGTGGACCCCACCCCGGATTTGCAGGCCCTGTTCGTGCAGTTCAACGACCGCTTCTTCTGGGGCCAGCTGGAGGCCGTGGAGGTGAAGTGGAGCATGCGAATGACCCTGTGAGTCCCCCGCCGGGGAAGCCGGAGCGGCCGGCGGCCCCTCTGCAGCGCCCGGCCCGGGGCTTCTCCTCTTTCCCCTCCCCGACGGGTCCGGGGTCTTGTTAGGGCCAGCGGCGCCTCTCGGGGTGTCTCTGTCTCCCCTGCGCTGGGTCTCTCCCGCCCGAGCCTCGCAGAAAGTGTGTGGCCCCTGCTGGGAACACTGATTTGTGAAGGACGCAGGGAGAGGAAAGGAAGTGTCTTTGGATCTCTCCCCGCTGCAAGTAAATTAACACATTTCTGACCTGGGAGGGAGAAGCCGCAGAATCAGCCCTTAAGAGAGAACGCCGCGGAGACCGCGAAGCCTCCCAGGATGTGTGCTGTCCTCTTCCGTGCTCCTCGAGCTGTCACCACTTAGTCGTGAGCTCAGGTGTCAGCAGGGGGACGGGCTTGACGTTTCCGTGTTTCTGGACCCAAAAGATCCTCGGGGATGCCTCTAAAAGGGCGTACACGAAGGTTGAGGAATCCCAACTTGAAATCTGTTCCTGCGCATGAGCGGAGTTAACAAGCTTCAAATGGGGGTGTGTCCCACGGTGCTTGTTTTCGAAGGGATACAGAACAGCCTAAAGTAAGACAGATTAAGATAGGACACAAAACCCTGTTTAAACAACTAGTCTTCATACAGGTTTCCCTTACAGTTTTGGAGATGTGCTGATGGAGATCTGGTCGTTAACACAAACCGATGATAGTTTGTAGGGAGGAGACTGGGAGCAGCAGGACGGGATTGTCCTCCCTGGGCCCCTGCAGCCTGGCGAGGACAGCTGTTGACACATCTCTCCCAGGGGCGTCGGGTGGTGGCGGTGAAAGGCAGGCATCTGGAACAAAGAAGGTACCCCAGTGTGAACCGCCCAAGAGTGTATGACGATTTACTCTCCCATCTCTCTTCCTTCTGTGTATGTCAGGTCAATGATCAATAATGCTTTTGTGGTGGTTGTTTTCCAGGTGTGCTGGGGTCTGCAGCTATGAAGGGAGGGGTGGAATGTGTTCCATCCGCCTCAGTGAGCCTCTTTTAAAGTTGAGACCAAGAAAGGATCTCGTAGAGGTATTTTTTTACATAAACTTATTTTTTAGCTGAGTAACTTAAAAATGCTTATTACTGATTTAGACTGCTGTGAATTAACCTGTAATGTAAAAAAAAAACAAACTTGTTTTTTTGTCATTGCAAACTTTAACTGCAGGCTTAATGATGATGATTAACTTATATTCTTACAGGTTTTTTAAAAAGATTTTATTTATTTATTTGACACGGAAAGAGATCAGAAGCAGGCAGAGAGAGAGGAGGAATCAGGCTCTCTGCTGAGATTGTGACCCGAGCCGAAGGCAGAGGCTTTAACTCAGTGAGCCACCCAGGCGCCCTATTTTTATAGTTCTTAACAGCAAAAGGCTTTCAGGTGTATTATCTGTTTTGATCTTCGCAGAATCCCTGTTTATGTACAATGTGTGTTGTCCTCCTTTTTGTAAACGAGGATGTTACAGATTATGGTTAGTTGAGTCTAGAAGATGCCTGGAATTCCCTAAGATGGACCCAGTGTGACTGGCCTTGCCCCAGTTATGTCACTTGAAACGTGTGCATGAAAGAGGATTGGTAGAGACTGGATGGGAACTATGTTAAAACATGCTTGGAAATGCAAAAGGTGGTGTTTTTAAAGATAATAAAAGGTAATGGGTTTCAGAACGATGTGAATATACTCCATGTTCCAGAACTGTACACTGAAAAATGGCTCAGACAGGAAGTTTTATGGTATGTGGTTTTTACCACAATTAGAAAAAAAGTAAATGGCTACTAAGTGTAAATTGATACAACAGAAATAGTAAAAAAAGGAAGGAGGGATACAGGAACAAAGCCCTGCAAAAAAAAGAGGTAGGCATAAAGATAATATCACTAATTAAATGTAAATGGATTAAGCACTAAAGACATGGAATGACATACTAGCTGGAAAGAGATAGGCTTAAGATAAAGACACACATGCATTAAAGGTAGAAGGTAGGAAAAAAGTGTATCACCCAATAATAACAGAAAGCTGTTGTATCAGACTAAAGATTTTAAGGGAAGAAGTTTTACTAGAAAAAAAGGTCAACATTGTAGAATGATAAAACAATCTATTAATTAAAAACATATAATTTGGGGCACCTAGGTGGCTCAGTTGGTTAAGTGATTGCCTTCGGCTCAGGTCATGATCCCGGAGACCCAGGATCGAGCCCCACATCAGGCTCCCTGCTCAGCAGGAAGCCTGCTTCTCCCTCTCTCACTCCCCCTGCTTATGTTCCCTCTCTCGCTGTGTTTCTCTCTGTCAAATAAATAAAATCTTTAAAAAAACAAACAAACAAAAAAACATATAATTTGATCCTTAAAGTAATAATATAACTTTAAACTACATGAAACATAGATCGGTAGAAGCAAAAAGAAATAATCCACAATCATAGTTGCAGATGTTAACATGACTCTCTTGGTAACACAATGAATAAGCAGAAAAAGGAGGCATAAAAAAAATTTGAACATGATTAACCAAATCAACCTTATGAGGAACTCTAATTAGAATAGTAGTTGCTTAATGAATATTTATTATGTAAATGATTAAACACGAACAATTTTTTTTAAAGTAATGGGTGAGAAGAGAATGGGAAATACGTGGTAATGCTGTCAAGTGAGCATTTGCTGTTGGCAGGGAGTTACAGTATCAGGTTGGGGTAAGAAGGAGCAAGGAGGGGCATTGTGCCTCTGGTCTATACGTAGAGTATGACCTAGATTCTAAAGAAGAGGATTCAGAAAAGGACAAGATTTTGTCTGGTTGAGGACAAGGAAGAAAAGCTTCATGCATATGTATTTTGTGACTGCTGACATCACCACTCCTGCCACTCACTATTGAACACATACTGCGGCCAGATTTTGGGATGAACACTAGTTAGTAATAACAGTTAATCTAGTGTGGATAGCCCGGCAAGCTCAGGATATCCGCATTTTAGGGATGAGGAGCACATTGTAACTTGTCCAGGGTCTCTTGCGTGTGATAAGTAACAAATCCTTGGTTTCAGCTCTGGTTTCCCTGGCTCTAAAGCTCTTGTCCTATCCTCCGCAACACTTGGCCTCATTACTGCTACTTCATAATTGTTACTTCTAGTTAGAACATGGAGGTGAGCCTTATGGGACGGACTGGATGCTGACACGTAGAGATGGAAGAGGAAAACTATTCTTGGCAGAGGAAATGGGCATGCTGCGAACAGAAGTGAGGGCCGACGCTTGGGGCATACTGAGGACCGGAAGTGGTCGCTTTTGGCCAGATGGAGAACAGTGGTGGAAAGTAGGGGTGTTTTGGGACCGTGCTGAGTAGAGCCTTGCATCCAGCCTAAATGTGGAAAGTGGAAGATATATAAAGATAGAAACGGTTCAGTATGGTGCCAGCTGCCATTTTCGAGGTATTTAAATTGAACCCAATATTAGGAACCTAAGTTTCTTTCCCTTTATAAGAATAGTTACTGATCACTACTTCAGAATGTTGGAAAACTTTGAAATGTAGAATGCTCTTTGAGTTTGAGTCCCAAAAGACTGGCATTTACTTTGAAAAGATTAAGTTCATTTTCAGAGATTGAATTGACAATTTTTTTTTTAAAGATCTTATTTGAGAGAGAATATGAGAGAGGGGAGGGTCAGAGGGAGAAGCAGACTTCCCGCTGAGCAGGGAGCCCGATGCAGGACTCGATCCTGGGACTCCAGAATCATGACCTGAGCCAAATGCAGATGCTTAGCCAACTGAGCCACCCAGGTGCCCTGGAGCTGATAATTTTAAAAAGGGTATTTTCATCATGACCAAGTTAAAATGTGATTCACCCATTTTTCTGTTCAGCATAATTTGATAAGACTATAATTCATTGATGGCAGATCTGGTTCTTCTTTTTCTTTTTTTTTTTAAGATTTTATTTATATATTTGACAGAGAGATCACAAGTAGGCAGAGAGGCAGGCAGAGAGAGAGGAGGAAGCAGGCTCCCTGCAGAGTAGAGAGCCCGATGCGGGCCTCGATCCCAGGACCCTGAGCTCATGACCTGAGCTGAAGGCAGAGGCTTTAACCCAAACTGAGCCACTCAGGTGCCCTCACTTCTTTTTTTAAAGCATATATATTTTTAATTAATTTATTTATTTGAGAGAGTGAGCATGAGCCTTTGGGAGTGGGAGAACGGGACGGAGACGGAACCTCAGGCAGACTCTGTACTGAGTGTGGAGCTGGATGTGGGGCTCAGTCTCATGACCCTGACTGAGATCATGACCTGAACTGAAACCAAGAGTCAGGCGCTTAACCAGTTGTGCCATGCGGGCGCCCCTGTTTTGCAAATAATTATGTCCATTCTCATTCCCCTCCTGATCACCTAACATACTTCTCATACAAAATACTGTGTACGTTCTTCTGTATTTTGCCTTTATCATTAAAACAGTACACCTGTAGTTTCTGCAGACGATCTCATAGAGAACTAAGTCTGTATAGAATTCCATGATGTGGATTTTCCATAGTTCCTTCAGCCAGGC
>PITA01010367.1:0-72329 GCA_004023965.1 Spilogale gracilis
GAGAATTACAATAACAAGAGATTAAAGAACTGTTCTTGGTTTTTAGATCTTACTCTCTGAGATCTACTTCTTGGAAGATGTGAGTAGGTTTTAGATACCAAGATGAAGAAGTAGTAAAATTATTGGCACAATTTGGATTGAAGTGTAATGATTTTAAAATCCCTTTTGTCTTTTTTCCTAGGAATTTTCAATGTGTTGCCTATTAGTTTTCAAGATTGTATGTTTCATTTTTCATTAATTTTTTTCAAGGTTGTACATTTTAAGGTAAGTAAAAGTGCTAACTATTGATTTGATTTTTTTTTAAAGATGTTTTATTTATTTGACAGAGAGAAACACAGCCAGAGAGGGAACACAAGCAGTGGGAGTGAGAGAGGGAGAAGCAGGCTTCCTGCCGAGCAAGGAGCCCGATGTGGGACTCGATCCCGGGCCTCCGGGATCATGACCTGAGACGAAGGCAGTCGCTTAACCAACTGAGCCACCCAGGTGCCCCTATTGATTTGATTTTTAATTAAACACTTAAATCATTATATTAACCAGTCACTTCCTATTATCTTAAAACACAGAATTAGTTTTGAAAATTAGTTATCAATAAATTTGTCATTTTTAGAATGATCAATAATGTCTTGAATGCTCTGATTATATAAATGTCTCACAATTTTTCTCTTATGATCTGCAATTGTAACAATATTTTGAGCTCAAGAAGAGTTGGAACTAGAACAATTCAGATAACTTGATGTATCTACTAAGTCATAAAAATTTTCTATATTGTTTTTTTATTAAAATATTATTAGGGACACTAATCTATATGTATTTGTGCTTGTATATCTATTTGCTAAGGTAGCAACCATAAACTATCAGCAGGTTCTAACATTCATCAAAATCCTTTCTTTCCATATTGCTTATAAAGCAAAACACATTGTAAAGATCTGTTCAAAAATAAAGACCTATGAAAAGATCAAGAGAAAGTGTTGAAAATTTGACTTCATTTATTTTTGCTGTTGTTACTAGATGATGTTTTAAACAAAGACATCATATTCAGTTTTATTTATTTTGTTAGGACTTTTTTATGATTTCAAACAGAATTATTCTTTATTCCTTTAAACACTTTATTATGTTTATCTTTTGATTATAGAAAAACAGTATGAAAAGAAAGAACTTCAGAGTTCCAGTCTCAAAACATAAAAAAAAAAATAAAATAAAATAAATCATCTTTAAAGCCTACATTTTGCAAAGCAGATTTGAAAATAAACTATCATCCCTATGGAGTCATTAAACATGCCTCCTTTATTCATGCTTAAAGAGCAAAGAAAATCTCTTCCTTGATAAGCACTATTAAGAGTCATGACCGTCTGGCAGGTTATTTCATTAAAAATATCTGTAGTATTCGTTTTAAAATTTTTTACAAGCATCCAAAAAGCTGCAATGAACTATACACTTATTTGTGTTGATGTGAGAAAATAAGATTTGTTTTTATGTAAAAAATACAAAAAGAGCTATTCTTTAATTTTTTTCCTCTTCTTTTTATGCTATTTCATTTCATGGTTAAACTTTTGCTAAAGTCTTCATACTTTGAAACTTATATGTATGCAGCTTTAAGTTGTTACTTTTTATACTCAATGGATTTGCTGCTTTTGCTTTATTTAACAACCAAGAGACATCAAAGAATTATTCCTTCATTTCACATTTACATTACAATATTTAAACCCCTCTATATCAATGTTCGTCCGGATTTAAAAAGTGATCACTTCTCATATTTTATTCAAGATTTTATTTATTTATTTATTTATTTATTTATTTATTTATTTATTTATTATTGAGAGGGGGAGCAGAACAAGTGAGAGAGAAGGAGAGAGAGCATGAGTCTGGGGAGAGGCAGATGGAGAAGCAGATTCCCCAATGAGCTGTAGTACAATGTGGGGCTTGATCCAAGGACCCTGAGATCTTGACCTGAGCTGAGGCAGATGCGTAAATGATTAAGCCACCTAAGTGGCCCACTTCTCACATTATATATATATATGCACATACATACATATACAGACATATGTACATGTACAGACATATGAACATGTTTGTATGTGCATATATATACTCCATATCAGGCTCTCTGCTCAGAGGGAGTCTGCTTCCCCCTCTCTCTCTCTGTCTGCCTCTCTGCCTACATACATATGCAGTCAATGCATATGTGTATTCATATTTACATAAATACATATATATATATATATGAATATATATGGAATCTTACTGGAAACTGACTTTCATTGCCTCTGTTAAAGTACAGATACTAATTAAAATTTTTTGCAATTCCTTATGAATTTTCTAAGCAACTATGAAATTAAAGACACTCTTTACTAGGCAATTAGAATATTTCTTCTTTTTTCTTGAAGGAAATGTCATTTTCTATAGACAGTTGTGTGTTTTCATTACGACTGGGGGGGAAAGAGATGAATTATCAAAGGAATAAAACATTTATTTGTAATTCTTCCTTTAGAGATATAAAGAGTTTTCCGGGTGCATGGATGGCTCATTGGTTGTGTCTGATTGATTTTGGTGCAGGTCATGATCTCAGGATTGTGATATTAAACCTTATATTTGGTTCTTCTCTGGGTGTAGTACCTGTTTAGAGTCTCTCTCTTCCTCTCCCTGACCCTTTCCATGCCTCCATTCTCACTGCCTTTCAATTTTTTTTTTTCAAAGTCAGACAATTGTTTCAATTCAGTTTTATGAAAATAAAAACATGAATATGTGAGCAGAACCCTGAAATCAATTTAAAATTCATTTTTCTAAAGTTTAGGATTGTTTGTTTCAGCACTTTGAAAAACGTTGGTGGAATTTTGATTGGGATGGCATTGAAAGTATAGATTTCTCTGGGCAGTATAGACATTTTAACAATGTTAAAGAACAATGTTCTGATCCTTGAGCATGGAACGCCCTTCCATCTTTTTGTGTCTTCTTCAATTTCTTTCATGAGTATTCTGTAGTTCCTCAAGTACAGATCCTTAACTTCTTTTGTTAGGTTTATTCCTAGGTATCTTTTTTTTTTTTTTTAAAGATTTTATTTGTTTATTTGACAGAGAGAAACACAGCAAGAGAGGGAACACAAGCAGGGGGAGTGAGAGAGGGAGAAGCAGGCTTCCTGCCTAGCAGGAAACCCGATGTGGGACTCCATCCCCGGTCTCCGGGATCATGACCTGAGCCGAGGGCAGTTGCTTAACCAACTGAGCCACCCAGGTGCCCCTATTCCTACATATCTTATGGTCTTTGCTGCTATAGTAATGGAACCAGAATTAAAGTTATATAAATTTATTTATGTGCTTATATTATACATAAATTTATATATAAATTTATATTATTTATATTATATAAATTTATATGGAACCAGAAAAGACCCTGAATTGCTAAGGAAATGTTTAAAAAGAAAAAGAGGGGGCGCCTGGGGAGCTCGGCGGTTTAAGCCTCTGCCTTCAGCTCAGGTCATGATCTCAGGGTCCTGGGACTGAGCCCCATGTCTGGCTCTCTGTTCAGCAGGGAGCCTGCCTCCTCCTCTTTCTCTGCCTGCCTCTCTGCCTACTTATGATCTCTCTCTCTCTGTCAAATAAATAAATAAAATAATTTAAAAATAGAAAAGAAAAAGAAATGAAAGTGAAATGAAAATATAAAGAAAAATGTTGAAAAAGGAAAACAAAACTGGGGGCATCACATTGCCTGATTTCAAGCTTTATTACAAAGCTATGATAACCAAGACAGCATGGTACTGACACAAAAACAGACACATAGACCAATGGAACAGAGTAGAGAATCCGTATATGGACCCGCAACTCTATGGTCAAGTAATCTCCAAGAAAGCAGGAGAAAATATCCAGTGGAAAAAAGACAGTCTCTGCAGTAAATGGTGCTTGGAAAATTGACAGCTATGTATAGAAGAATGAAATTTGAACATTCTCTTATGCCACACACAAAGATAAACTTGAAATGGATGAAAGACCTCGAGGTGAGGCAGGAATTTATCAAAATCTTAGAGGAGAACATAGGCAGTAACCTCTTTGACATCTGCAACAGCAACTTCTTTCAAAACACCTCTCCAAAGGCAAAGGTAACAAAAGCATAAATGACCTTTTTGGACTTCATCAAAATAAAAAGCTTCTGCACAGTAAAGGAAACACAGTCAACAAAACAAAGAGGCAACCCACCGTATGGGAGAAGATATTCGCTACAGACAAAGGGCTGATCCAAGATCTATAAAGAACTTCTCAAGCTCAACGACTGAAGTAAAAACGATCACATCGGAAAATGGGCAGGAGACATGAAAAGGCACTTCTCCATGAAAGACATCCAAATGGCTAACAGACACATGAAAAAATGTTCATCCTCATTAGCTATCAGGGGTATTCAAATCAAAACCACATTGAGATACCACCTTACACCAGTTAGAATGGCCAAAATTAACAGGACAGGAAACAACAAGTGTTGGAGATGCTATGGAGAAAGGGGAACCCTCTTACAGTGTTGGTGGGAATGCAAGTTGGTGCAGCTGCTTTGGAAAACAGTGTGGAGATTCCTTATAAAATTAAAAATAGAGCTACCCTATGACCCTGCAATTGCACTACTGGGTATTTACCCTAACAATACAGATGTAAAAAAAAAAAAAAAAAGATACAGATGTAGTGAAAAGAAGGGCCATATGTACCCCAATGTTCATAGCAGCAATGGACACAATCACTGAACAATGGAAAGAGCCAGGGGCCCTTCAACAGACAAATGGATGAAGAAGATATGGTGCATATATACAATGGGATATTACACCTCAATCAGAAAGGATGGATACCCAATTTTTGTAACAACTGAACTGGACTGGAGGAGATTATGCTGAGTGAAATGAGCCAAGCAGAGAAAGTCAATCATCATATGGTTTCACTTACTTGTGGAGCATAAGGAGTAATATGGAAGACCACAGGAGAAGGAAAGGAAATGTGAACTGGAGTAAATCAGGGAGGGGAATGGCACATGAGAGAATGAGAGACTTTGGACTCAGGAAAAATCTGAAGGTATTGGAAGGGAAGGGGGTGGGGGGATGGGTGAGGCTGGTTGTGGGTATTGAGGGCACATATTGCGTGATAATAACAAAAAAATTCATTTTTACAGTTAATTACTTTTATAAAATTTTTCCAGTTTTCCTTATTTACTTTTTGTAAAAAAAGTTTAAAATATCCAAATTTCTATACCTTTTATACCTAAATATTAAAACACTTAGCTAATGTACCTATTAAGTGTATTTTGGAAAATACAAGACAGGAAAGAGCTATCTTAGATTATTATATTCTTCAATTTTTTCACTTGTGATATTTGCTACTTTTTCTCTGCCTTGTGATCTTATCAGAAACCAGGGCCTTCATGGTCTCAGTGTCCAGGGATCGAGCCCCGTGTCAGGGCTCCCTGCTCTGCAGGAGGCCTGTTTCTCCCTCTCTCACTCCCCCTTCTTGTGTTCCCTCTCTAGCTGTGTTTCTCTCTGTCAAATAAATGTCAAATAAATCTCTTTATTAAAAAAAGAAAAAAAAAAAAAGACGAGACCTTGAACTGCTTTATTCTTCAGGCTTGACAAGTTCCCTTGAAAGATTGACCTCGTTGTCTTTCAAGATGCCTTTCTACTGTATCTGCATTTGAATTAGTTGCTTTCTCCTTGTCTGGCATTGGCAGACCTCATAACTGGATTCAAGGAAATAAGCACTGTCGCAGGTGTCCAGAACTTATTTATAAGACAAAGTGAAGAAAGTCATGTTTATTTAAAACTATTCAAGAAGATGAATGTATGTGTCGAACTTTATTGGAATGGTGTGTCAGAACAATGCCTACTCTCCCTTGCATTAAGATCTAGGCTTTTGTAAAGGCAGATGGTCTCTAAATTGCCTTCTGAAGGAAAGGAATTTGAGTCATGGTGATTATCTGAAAGTGATAGTCAATTTGGGATTAGACCTGACACCTGACAATTACAAAAGGTAATTTTCTTTTCTTTTGGCATTACCCAGCAATGATTTCTTCTTTTAAAAATAAGCAAATAGGGCGCCAGGGTGGTTCAGTGGGTTAAGCCTCTGCCTTCAGCTCAGGTTATGATCTCAGGGTCCTGGGAGCCCATGTCGGGCTCTGCTCAGCGGGGAGCCTGCTTCCTCCTCTCTCTCTGCCTGCCTCTCTGCCTACTTGTGATCTCTCTCTCTGTGTCAAATAAATAAATACAATCTTAAAAATAAATAACTAAATAAAAGCAAGCAAATATACAAATATTATATTTATGAAGTAGAGAAACATTTCAAAAATATTTTGTGTACTCGCATGTTTTGGCCTCACACAGTCCCAAGAGCCCCCAAAAGAAAGAACATTGACGCTCACAATCTCCTTGACATTCAGAATGTCTTCCAGAGAAGTATTTTCTCTCACAGTTTTCCTTCCTCATAATATCTACTGAAGAGAAAATGATTTCTAACTCATATGTGACTATGGTACTATAGAACTCAACTGTCTTCTATTGGCTGATGCAATGTACCATACATTGCCTATGCATACTCCAATGGCTCCATGATTACACAAATGGAAGAGAAAACAGAGAAAAAATATGAAGTTTAAGTTCTATATATTAAGTGCTTGTTTTATGAAATAAAGAATGCATTACTACTAAGGTGGCAAAATTTACCTTGATTATATTTATGTTTCCCTTTTTGTTCATACAGCTGCTACTTTAGTTCTGCTTTTCCTTTCAAATTAAGGATTTTGCTAAATTCACATTTCATTTTGTGCATATTATTTAATGTTAATTTTTTTAAAATATTTTATTTATTTATTTGACAGAGAGATCACAAGTAGGCAGAGAGGCAGGCAGAGGGAGCAGAGGAAACAGGCAGCCTGCCAAGCAGAGAGCCCAATGTGGGCCTGGATCCCAGGACCCTGAGATCATGACCTGAGCCGAAGGCAGAGGCTTTAACCCACTGAGACACCCAGGCGCCCTAATGTTAAATTTTTAACAAATAAAAAGGACTAAATTTTTATGGCATTATTTTTGTTGTAGAATTAATAAGAATTCTTGGTGCTAAATTTGAATATAAAAAAACAATCTTCAAATTCAATGATTACATAAATTTTGTTCCTTCATAAAACACTAAATACTGAATATCCAATATCCTCTTTTTAATTGTTTAATTTTGTTTTATGCTATTTTAAAATGAAATACTATATTTCTTAGCTAAATGATATATATAGTTTCAAAGAATATTGGCTATTATTTAAATATTATTAACTATGATTACATATTTTTCATAGTATTTAGTGTGTAACCTATTTATCACTGTCCTTGCCTCAGTGCCCTGGTGCCCTGAAACATTTTATGTAATATATTTTAAGCATTAGTTATTAATTGTATTCAATGATATTTTACTGGGTACAAAACATTCCACTATATTGTACCTTTATTAAAATTGAGGAATCAGGGGCGCCTGGGTGGCTCAGTTGATTAAGCAACTGCCTTCGGCTCAGGTCATGATCCCGGAGACCCGGGATCGAGTCCCACATTGAGCTCCCTGCTTGGTGGGAAGCCTGCTTCTCCCTCTCTCACTCCCCCTGCTTGTGTTCCCTCTCTGGCTGTGTTTCTCTCTGTCAAATAAATAAAATTTTTAAAAAAAAAATTGAGGAATCAATTTTATTTTATAACAAAAATAACTATACATATACACATACATGTAAAGGATAGTTTGGTGGCATTATCTTTGGAATTTCATCTTATTTATTTCATAAATATTTCTACAAGCTATTATTTGCTCCCAAGCATTCAGATAATTCTTGATACATATAAATTCCCATGCTTGTTTGGATAAAAATAGGTTTTTCTACACTTCAGTTATGTATGTGTTAACACTACATGATTTCCTTCAACCATGAGAATAAATAATTTTTTGCTGTTTAAACCTGAAAAAAAACTTTATGATGGATATGAAGTGTGAATATAGGAGATATCCAAAGAAATAGGTGCTGTTTTTGCTTCTCTTTTAGTATTCCTTCTATAATATATAAATAGGGCAAATCTAAATATGCTCTTCATACATAATTTTGAGGGATATGGTAATTTGAACAGTACCCTAAATCCACAAAAGCATTCATGGAATGACATGTTTTGTTGCAATGCATTTTAAGCGGTCATCTTGCACTTTTTAGATTAGAATTTGTTTGATAGGGATCTCAGAAACTCAAACTACTAACTAAAAGAAATTAGGTACTTGCAAGATCCTCAAGTAAAGAATTAGAAGCAGGAATGTTATATAAGTACATTTACATATTAGAAAGCATCTTGGCTATAATATGAAAAATGCATTGGATTAATCAAGCATTTGGGGAATGAGTAATAAATTTCTTCCAGGATGGAAGTGTTCTATTTTGTTTTACCTTTCCAGTATTTTAAAAATCTTGAACTATTATTTCTATGCTATTTTCTCTGATGAATGAATAATCATCAACTCTTTATGTATTTGGTTTCTTCTCTATATTATATCTTGTCACTGTCAAAACTTTTAACATTTTTCGTCTGTCTTTGGTTTTTATGAGTTCACCTGATTTGATTTGACTAGGTATGGTTTTCTTTGTATTTATCTTGCTAAGAGACAGCTAAACTAAATCTGTATATTACTGATTCCCACCCCTTCTAATTTTAGAAAAATTCAATTATACGTTTAAATCTTTTTTTTTTTTTTTTTCCTGCCCTACTCTTATTCTTTTCTCCCCTAGAATTCCTGTACAGGTATTTTTTGACAGTTTTTTTTTTAAATTTTATCACAAGATCCTGGGGCCTCTATTAGTTTTCTTTAGTTTTTTCTATTTCTGGTTCTCAGATTTAAACTTTCAAACTGGTTACTGCTCAAGTTCACTAAATCTGTATTAACTCTTCCAGTGTAATGTTACTTTTAGTGACTACACTCTTCAGTTATAGAATTTCTATTTGATATTTTATTTATAGCCTCTGTTTCTATATTGAGATTGTTAGGTAGAAGCTAGACATAAGTAGGGGAGAGAAAGCCCCCAAGAAGAGTCTCAAGTCCTTGAAGGGGGATGATAGAGACATGAAGGAGACGCAAGGACAGTGATAAATAGGTTACACACTAAAAGCCCTGAGGACACAACATCCTATCCTGTGGCTTCCAAGATCTCAGGGCTGAGAGATCAATAGCCACCGGTGAGGCACATGCAATCTCTTCTACTACTTCTGCCAGGATAACCACTAGACTCATTATAATGCATTTACATTGTGGGTACCACCTCCCCTTCCTCCACCCCTGAAGAAGATTGCCACAATGGTTCTGATACAAACCTTTGTAGGGTCAAAATCTTGTCAGAGGAATTCCTCAAATGATTGGAAGCATTTAGAAACCTTAGAGACCATCCACTGTATACATTATAGTTTCTTGTAGCTCAGAGAAATGCAACAACTATCCAATCCCCAAAAACTTAGGGCTTGTTCCACCTCCTGGAATCTACCTGCTCTCCCACCTTGAGAGTGCACTTTTGCTTTAGTAAAGTGCTTTGGAACTTGCTACTTTCCTTCTGGCTGTCTGTATTCAGTTGCAGATCCCTGTATAAATCTTCTCATGGGGAATCCAAAGACTGAGACCTACAGTCACATAATGCAGACCCTTTCACAGACAACAAGATCACTTATCTATTTATTCATTAAGATTATATTTTTTAAAGGTCATGAACATATTTATAAATAGCTGCTTTTAAATCATTATCTGTTAGTTTCAAATTTTTTGTCTAAGCCTTTCTGTTGTCAGTTTTAATCTTGGTGAATCACATCTTCTGGTTTCTTTGCATGTCTAATAATTTTTAATTGTGTGCTTTATATTATGGATTAACTGTTGTAGAGACTCTGGGGTGAGCAATCTTCCTGTGGCATGGGTTATGTTGATTTTGGTTTTAGCAGATAGTTGAATTACTATCTAATCATTTTGATCTTTTGTACTCTTTAAATTTAGGATTTGTAAATTATACAAATCTATAATTAAGTATCTAAAGTGTTTTCAAAGCCCTTCTAACTTGGCATGACTTACAATCCAATCTCTGCATTCAGTGAAGATCTTGTCAAGCCTTGGTTTCAATTTTGTTAGAGTAGGTCTAGAAGAATTCCCACATGGGGTAGTTGTGATACTTAATGTAATCCTGGCATCTCAGATGCCTTTTGTGATAAACATATTGCTCTACTTTGAATGAATTAATATCTAAAATCTGTAAGCACTGCTTGGTCTCTCATGCACACACTTGTCTCTCAAACCAGTAGTAGAAGTGACAAATGAATACCTTTTCTGATAAGCCTCAAGTTTTACCCTGTGTATACACAGCCTTTCTGTCATCTAAGGATTTATTGGGGAAATTTCACAATGATTTCTGATGCTCCCTTCCACCTACACATCTACTTTCTAGGGCTTACTCTGAAAATTCTAGGTGTTTCTTCCGATCTGATTATTTTGTGCAGGAATCACCATGTTTTTTGGACACTAGCTCAATGCAACTTGAAGAAAGGCTAATCATGTGGTTTACCTCATTATTTTTTATAATGAGGTATAATGAATTATAAACTTGAACTTCCTGTTATTCAATACCTGAAAAGAACTGCCTCTTATATTTTGTCTATTTTCAACATGATTTACAACGGTAGGGCTGACCAAGTAACACTTAATCTGTTATAAATGGAAGTAGAGTTCTACATAACTTATTTTTGAAAAACAAATTGAGAGAACAAGAGTCCAATAAAAGTAGCCTACTGATTTTCTCCTAATTAACCCATCACTATTATGTTTTTGGCAATGCCTCTCTGTATGTCCAGACAGTTCACAGATGGGATTGAAATAGCTAAAGTCCATTTATAGGTAGAGAAACTGATAATGAATTTTGTTAACTGCCTCAAAGCTTTCCCTAGAGTTCTTACTCTTCTTTTGAGTGCAGCACTGTTCTCTGCTTAGCTGGGCTTCTAACCTAGCTGAGCTTTGTTCACTCTTGTTCAGCATCATTTTGTTCTGCTCCAATGCTCACCCTGCTCGGTTTGTTTACTTTAGTGCTCTCCAAGCTTAGCTCCGCTCCCCAATCTTTCCAAATTTGTGCATTTATACTAAAGACATGATTGGATATTGCTTTTTCAGTAGATTTTATTTAAGGTAGTTAAGCTGACCTGGGAAATGATTTAGCCCACCAGATTTTAAAAAGACAAATGTATTCATTAGAATAATGACTTGTGGCAAATGTACAAATCTAATTTTTACAATTACCTTAACCTATATGCGTGATAATTTAGATTTAGAATTATGCTGAGTGGAAAAGCAAACTAAGTGATTCTAATAGTATGGGGAATAATTATGATGTAGATGAGCACTATGTGAATGTAAGTTTTAAGCAATTTCTAGAGCTACAAATACAAATGCACAAAATAAATTCATACATTTTACTTTTTGAAAACCACAGTGAAATAATTTCATTTGGTCAGTTTTACTAATGCAGAATGGATTATAAATATGAAGCATTTGGCGTTGATCAAAATCATCTACTCATTCATGATATCCTGGCAACAGATAATAATCCTCACAACAGGAATTGGATCCTAGCAAAGAAGCATATGGAGAACAGCAGGACCAAAGAAAACATCTATCTAGGCTGCCTATTCACACTATTCAGGGTTAATAAAAGGCTCTCAGATGTGAATTCTCACTTGAGGCTAAGGTTCAGACTGGTAATTCTGACTCAAGCAAGAAATTAAGGAGCACCAATAGTGTATACAATCACATTTCTGGTAACCTAGTTTGAAGACATTTTATTATTTATTTACTTAATGCATATAATGATATTGAGTTTACCATATTAATATTAGCCTATATTTTTAAAAATAACTTTGAGTGAAATGAAGGGATTTATAGGCTTTTTAAAGCATACTTGGGGCACCTGGGTGGCTCAGTTGGTTAAGCGACTGCCTTCAGCTCAGGTCATGATCCCGGAGACCCGTGATTGAGTCCCACAACGGGCTCCCTGCTGGCGGGAAGCTTGCTTCTCCCTCTCTCACTCCCCCTGCTTGTGTTCCCTCTCTGGCTATGTTTCTTTCTGTCAAATAAATAAAATCTTAAAAAAAAAAAAAAAGCATGCTCTAGACTGTACCAAACAATTCTTTCACGTCAAATAATAAATTCTTACACATGATGAATTTCTCAATTATGCAATTACCAACAGATGCTTTACTCCCCCCCTCTATTTCAGGTGATAAATTAACTTTAAAGTAAATAAAGCTGTTTATTCCTCAGTTTACTTTTGAAATGTTTTCTTTATATTTTAAATCAACATCTATCCTGGATTTTCAGTGATAGCTAAGCCCATAGCAAAGGCCACAATGGGTATAAAGAGTAGAACTTCTCTTACCAGATAGCACATGAAGATGATGAACAAACAAACAAACAAAAAATGAATTCTGGCCTTTGTCTGTCACTAGATAATATTAGGTAATCTTCTTCTTTGCAAAAAATGGAGTATATAAGTGTATATTAAAATTGTTTCTAGAAGTTATACAGTTCCTACCACCAAATACTGGCACTACATGACACCAAAATATATCTGTGATAATTATGCAGCAATTGAAGAATTTGAAATTCCAGATTAAAACTGATAGATTCTATACCACAGGAATCAATCAGGCAAATACAATGGCATTTATTTTTATGGAGTATATAAACATTTTATTTATTTCTTTTAGAGATAGAGGGGCAAGCAAGGAGGGGCAGAAAGTTCATTCAAAACAGTCATTTTTATGTAAATTGAAGTTTATAATCTGAACATTCAACCCACAATCAGTATGAACACTGATTTCACAAATATTTTTGCTTAGTTTGTTAGCCTTTAATCAGTATAAATGCATAATTTAAGTAGCATATATATTCTTCTAAGAATTAGATAAATTATTCTGAACATTTTTTTAATTTTTTTTTAAGATTTTATTTATTTATTTGACAGAGAGAAACACAGGCAGAGAGGGAACACAAGCAGGGGGAGTGAGAGAGGGAGAAGCAGGCCTCCCGCCGAGCAGGGAGCCCCATGTGGGGCTTGATTCCTGGTCTCCAGGATCATGACCTGAGTTGAAGGCAGTCACTTAACCAACTGAGCCACCCAGGTGCTCCTGAACATTTTCTTAATACATTTTATAATTAAGGTATAGTTAACTAAGAAATCTACTATATGTGTGTGTGTATGCTTTATATCCAAGGCTATGATATTATATAATCCAAAGCTATGATAACTCCCTTAGAACAATGAGAATTTATAATTACATTTATATACGTATATTTACTTATAGTTATATTTTTTTAGTATCATATCAAACATAAATGTGATGAATTTATGATTCGTATGTGTATTTATTATTGGCAAATAACTGGCTATAGATTTTTCATGTTCCTTCATGACTGGGTATTAAACACAAATTCATCAGACCCCTTTTTATTCTGTTTGTGCTTATATAAATGCATAACCTTGGAAAAATACAGTGGCTCCCACTGAAGCAGATTTACTTACATTTCCAGATAGCAAAGATAAAGACTTCATTCTCTTTTCCTAGAGAAGTTCCAATTGCATTCCAGAATATTAAGAAAATGTCTTTTCATATTATGGTAGAAATAGGCAAGTTTATGAACAGTCTCTACAATAAAATCAGGGATTTTTTTTTTTTTTTTTTAAAGATTTTATTTATTTGACAGAGAGAAACACAGCCAGAGAGGGAACACAAGCAGGGGGAGTGAGAGAGGGAGAAGCAGGCCTCCCGCCGAGCAGGGAGCCCGATGTGGGACTCGATCCCGGGTCTCCAGGATCATGACCTGAGCCGAAGGCAGTAGCTCAACCAACTGAGCCACTCAGGCGCCCCAAAATCAGGGATTCTTAATCTTAAGGTTTATCTCCTGTAATGCATCCCATTGTATGCATACATGATTCAATTTTAATGAGTCATCATGGGAAGATTAGGGCTTGCAGAATGGATGCAAGACATTTTTTTTAAAGATTTTATTTATTTATTTGACAGAGAAAGAGAGATCACAAGGCAGAGAGGCAGACAGAGGGAGAGGAGGAAGCAGGCTTCCTGTCAAGCAGAGAGCCTGACGCGAGCCTTGATCCCAGGATCCTGAGATCATGACCTGAGCCAAAGGCAGAGGCTTAAACCGCTGAGCCACCCAGGCACCCTGGGTACAAGATACTATTCATACCCATTGCTATGATCAATAGACTGTCTTTTGTCTCTGATGCAAAGGGCTTATATTTATCTGCCAGGGTCTATGCAACTGTGATGGACTAACTTCTGAACTTATTACTAAGGTAAAATTTCAGATCCTTCAAATCTTTTGACTTGACATTTTAACATGTGGAAATAATACCTATCAAAATGGCCTATTAAAAATAATATCAGTGGACATTATATCATCATTATTACATGTGTATGCACTATAAACTATATACCATGTAACACATAATACATAAATATAAATCCTGGATTATATATGCATAGTCTATAAATATATATATATATAGTCTATATATTGACTATATATATATATATCCTCTATTCTTTCTAATTGAAGAACTCTTATACAGATAAATGGTAGTTTTAATCTTACAATAGTTATAGGATTAACTAATTTATTGAAAGGATTTTTTAAGATCAGTTGTCCAGGATTGATATTTATTTATATATTTTATATATTAAAAACATGAATTTATGTATGTATATATACATATATAGTATAATGATGCATTATAAAATGTAATTTATTAACAAAGATATGTCTTGAGTTCAAATGTAGAACTTTATCTTGTTACAATGTATTACAGATATCTAGCAAATATTGTAGATTTCATTTTCTTTTCTTTTACCTACTTTTACTAATATTTATTGTAAATATCATTTGATTGAGGTATGAATGGCAACAGATTCAGAATAACTGATACTGTACAGTTCAAGTGACAAATCTAAAAGAACATTAGGCTAAAAAGTGAAGCTATATAAAAATGAATATGATTACTCTTAATATCCATAATAAAATCTAAAAAATAATTCCTAGTATAATATTCCTTAATAGATTAGTGAAATGTTGATCAGAAATGCATTGGAAGGGTGACACCACCACTCTGGACTGCTGGAAGGGGCCTAAGAGGGAAAATTAGTTATTACTTACAACTATATAGCTATACACCGTAATCCACAGCAGTTGAATGAAGACATAGACCTGTTTTCCAAAGCTATGTGAATAGAAGCACCTAACATTTTTGCCTTAGAGTTATTTTCACCTTCACTGTTTAAACATAGTTTTTTTTCAAATACAAAATATAAATGTAGAATATCATAAAATTCTTCCTTTAGCTTCATAAACTCAAAATCTAATCAAGATTGATATACCTCTCTAGAAAGTATTAATCTTAATTTATGCTTCAGTGTGGCAGAAGTGAACTTTTCGGGACTCTATACCTCAGTTAAAATTTCATTTTGGGTTACTATCTCTGATGGGTGGCTGACCCGGTAGAAAACCTTGACTTCACCCTTAACTCGTCATTTCATACCGCCCTGGGGCTGGTGATAAGGTTACAAGAAACTCAGGTTGTGTGAATGCTTTGGGAATGAAGTGTAGTTGCTCTGCTCCTTGAGTAATCTTTAAAACTTTAAAACACCTTAAGTTATCATAAAACTTTAGGTTCAGTGACTTACTGCTCATGGTCCCATCTACCTATGAGGATCAGGACTACACCTCCAACTACTTTCTCCTGGTGTATTGCTGCCACCAGCTGTTCTGTCTGAAAAGGAGGGTGGTTATTCTGTCTGTACACAGCACCACAAAACTTTATTCTCATCAGCTCTTTCTAATAGAGGGACTCTTACATAGATAAATAGTAGTTTTAATCTTAAAATAGTGAATTTATAAGAATTAACCAATTCATTGAAAGGATTTTTTTGAGATAAATAACTTCAAATAATTGACATATTTCTATGTAAATATGCAGCCAACAGCTGGGTACAGTTTAGAAAAATCTCTTAACCACCTTTCTGTCATATTGCATTCTTCATTCTCTTGCTGGAGTTGTAAGTCTGGGAACTACATTTCCTAGACCCCTGTGCTTACAGAGACTCCTCATTTTTGTTCCACCAATGATATGGAATCGTGAAATCTGGAACTTAGAAGAAAGATTAAAGAAATATTATTCTTCATTCAACATCATCAGACAGATAAACTTGGGAAAAAAGAATATCTGCAGTGATTTTAGTGTTCGCTTCTGAATCACCTGCTTGAATAAGACAGGAAGCTGTGCATATCGGTAGTGAAATCCTGCAATTCCTTATCTTAATGAGAGGAACACCTTTCTAATTCTCTGAAAGTTGTAGGTAAATCAGGAAATTAGAGGCATTCATGTTTGTCTTTGCTCTTTCAGTCTATTCAGTAATTTTGAAGCACCAAATTCTTGTGCTTAATTTCATACTAAGAAAACAGGAATTCTAAAAGGTCTTTTTGTTTGTCATGAAACTCTAAAATGGATTTGTGTCTGGTACTACGTTTTACTCCCTGTTCAAAAATAATTTATAATCCACTTGAAGAGACGAACTGTTCATATACACAGATTATAGGGAAAAAAACACAATATAGTATGAAATAATTTGTAAAAGTGATATGATAAGTATGCCAAATTATGCTAATACCATTAGAGAACATGACAGTAAGTTATAGGTCATATCCAGAGCATCATTTAATAGAAATTCTCTTTATATGCAGCCATCATTAGGGAAACATTCCTGAGGATGCCAAACTTGGAGAAATGCCAAGTTAGGCTAAGTCAGAGAAGAAGACACTGTACAGACGAAGCAGTTTTTTACGTGTGAACAGTGAAAATTTTAGCTTATGTGCTGCTGAAGCAAGCACTACGTGTGAACCATGAAAAATAAAGATGAGCTCAGTTGTAATAGAGGCTTCACTTTGGAATTTAGTGGGAGGCATAACGAGGCACATAAAATGGTATACCAGATTTTGGAAAATGATGCAAACCTCAAATGTAATTTAGAACTAACATATCACTCTAAGTTTATGAAGTGTCATTTCTGCATTGTGGAGTGGGAAAGACCCTAACAATTACATAATCACTGAAATTTGGAAATTATATTTTATAAAGTTACATAGCTTATTGTTTTTATCTGATATTTTAAATTTCCATCATTTTGTTGACTACCAGTAACCCTGGTCTTTCCTTGTCATGTTATCTACACTAAGGATAGTTATAGCACCTTTTTTGGGAAGTATTTTTCAACTACCTAGAAATAATTATGGCAAAATAAAGCAAGATTATAAATTCTACCTTTACAAATACCTGCCATAATTAACTGCAATTAAAGTATTAAAACCAACCAGCCAAATAGTCATGC
Organism: Spilogale gracilis; assembly: GCA_004023965.1. NCBI lineage: Eukaryota > Metazoa > Chordata > Mammalia > Carnivora > Mephitidae > Spilogale > Spilogale gracilis. The sequence continues at coordinate 17,447 of PITA01010367.1, forward strand.
ATGCAATAGCATGCATGAGACACAGTTCTTAGCAAAACTTCCTCCTTTACAAATATTATTGATTTGTGTGTTAGAAGGCAACTTGGTTTTCATCCAAGTGTTATTTTTACAGCATTTATTTATTTCCTAAAGTATAGCAGACTAAAGCATGTAGTGGTGGGGCCTCCAACCTAGATTATCAAATCTAACTTCCCATTGACTCCAATTTCTCTCTTAGCTATCTGTACTTCATGGGGAATGACCACTCAGGTCCTCTGTTTATATCTTTTGTCACAGTTGGAAACCTTTCTCTTTCTTAGTTGACTCTCCCCACTCATATCCCACCACTGATTTTTCCACCAGTCATTCACTGCTCTAACACTTGTGTACCAGATGGTGTAAAATGGCTTAACATGTGATTTGCTGAGTGAACATAAGGAAAGCTGTCACTTGGCTTACTTCTCTTTCATTACTAACATTTTGCTTTTAATGATTAGACAAGGTGATACTTGATAGAAATTGCAAGACCTGAATTCTTTTGTGCTTTCAAATATAAATTAATTTTTATTCCCATTGTTGTAGAAGATTATTTTCATGAAATCAATAATAATTTGGGAAGATTGACATATTTACATTCTGTTTTTAAATTTTTTATTAGACTAATATTCAGTTTTCTTTTGTTCTGATTGTTCTCAAGATTCTGAATAGATTGCTCCCCTTCCTTCCTTCCTTCCTTCCTTCTTTCCTTCGTCCCTCCCTCCCTCCCTCCCTCCTTCCTTCCCTCCCTTTCTCCCTCCTTCCCTCCTTTCTTTTTTCCTTTTGGTTTTGTGCATGACAAAGATTTTTAATGATCATTATTTTAATAATATACCTTTGTAATTTCCTAGTGTGTTGAGCATAATTGGGGAAGGGCAGTTTCTCTTTGTTTTGTCAATAAATAATATCCCAGGATGGCGTGTCCGAATTGAAAAGATGAGGAGCAAATGTGATTTTTTTAAAAAATATTTTATTTATTTATTTGAGAGAGAGAGAGCACAAGACAGAGTATGAGAGAGAGAGAGCACAAAGCATATAGGTGCAGAGGGAGAGGAAGAAGCAGACTCCTCACTGAACAGGGAACCCCCTTGAAGACTGACTTTATCCCAGGATCCTGAGATGTTGATTCAAGCTGAAGACACTTAACCCCTTAACTGAATGAGCCACCCTACAGATGTGATTTTTGAAAATCTTCTCTGGGTAACTGGATTATTGCTTCCTACAACCAACCTCATACATTTAAATATTAACCATAATGACACAGAGGTTTTATTTTACTTTCTTTAGAACTCAGAGACAATATACATTCTTCTTCACCAGAAAATCATAAAGTCATATACTCTCTAATTGATTGTACTTTTTCCCCTCAGAGCTATGGTTATGAGAAGGTTTATGTTTGATATGTGTTTTCCTATTTATCTTATCCTTTTTTGAGATCGTTTAGTACAGAGGATTAATTTGGTTGTTTTAAAGTTTTAACTCCTTATTGTGATCAGAGAAAACATTCTGTAAGGAAGTCAATAAAAAGAAACTAAAATGTTGTAGAAACATTCTGCTAGTATACAGACAGCTAAAGTACATAAAATTTTGTAATGGAAAAAGTGTAAAATGAAATATGAGTACGCTATGACTAACAATCATTTTTACTCTGAAAAACATTTTTGTGGGATATTATGTGCTGAATGAAAATAGTCATTTTCCATCAACAGTTGGTGGAAAAAAGAAATACAGATTTAGTGTTCCCTTAAAACTGAGCCGAATTATTATCTTAACATTTAGACAATAACATCTCTTTAAATTACTTGAACAGAAAATATGTTGAAAAAAAATTTTTTTTTCCTTTAGGACGCTGTCACTTAAGGAGGACTAGTGTCCAAAAATAGTACTGTGATTTTTCTAATGCTTTCTCCTTACTCTGACTTAATAATACTGGAGCTAATAAAATCTTCCTGAAAGTTCTCTCAGTCTTTTAGTTTGTGAACTACCTTCTCTTTCCATTGTCTCTGTCCATTTTTTCCTCTGGGCAAGGCCTCTCCTCTACTTGTAACCCACCAAGCTAGTCTTTTCTCCATAACTTATTTTTGTCAGTTATGAATAGGCCTGACTAAATCTTTTCTATTTTTCATTTTTAGTGTTGTTACATTTTGTTGTTACTGAAGATGACATTTTAAATTTGTTATAATCTTAAATATAAAACAAATGTGTTTAACCCTGCTAAACTTTGTGAGTATAAATATCATTTTTTACTTCTCTGTCACCCTCCCCTTATTTTAGCAAATCTATATAAACAGTATGGTAAATATGCATGCATTTCAATAGCTTTTTGATGATAAGCAGATGTATTTAAGATGTATGCTCCTGCATAAAATTGGAAATGAGAACATTAAAGAAAGTACAAAATTTTTATGGCATAGTTTTCTAAACCAGGAAATAGGTCCAATACTAAGGAATATATTTGAAGAAGAAAAAAATTCTTCCAAGATAAATATACAATATGGAAAATACTGTACTGAAAACACTTATTAAGTAATAAATGTATATATTTTATATGAATTTAAGATACCAAAGTGGAACTGATAGTAAGAGTATATGTTGAAAAATATTGAAGATCAATAATTTGATATCAGGGGTGCTTGGGTGGCTTAGTCGTTAGGCATCTGCCTTCGACTCAGGTCATGATCCCTGAGTCCTGGGATGGAACCCAATACTGGGTTCCCTCCTAGGTAGGAAGCCTGCTTCTCCCTCTCTCACTCCCCCTGCTTGTGTTCTCTCTCTAGCTGTGTTTCTCTCTGTCAAATAAATAAATAAAATCTAAAAAAAATAATAATTTGATATCAAAGATACTATCATCCTGCATCTAAAAACTTTTACATATTTTTATTATCCATTATTTTGAGAATATTAGGTATAATAGATGATATTTTTGCAGTAATTAGAGTTTGGTGTGATTTTAAGTGCTTTACACATTCTAATTTTTTCATATAAAAAACTCATGAGACAGAAACTATATGTTTATTTTACAGATGAGTAAATTGATGTTTGCAAAATAAACCTAGGAAGGGACCTGTACTCTTAACTACTAAAATACAGTGGCCTTTTACTTTAATCAAATAGAAAATAATGTGCACCAAAAACAGGTAAATTTAAAGCTAGACAAAATGCTAAGAATAGTGTCTGATAATTAAAGCCTGTATTTAATAGTCGCTGTACTCTTATTTACTAACTGTTGATAATGTTTACAGTTTTCTATAGTGATTATTCTAAAGAACAAATCATAAACATTTCAACAGTCAAAACAAGCATTTGTACAATAAAATATTGTTAGCTGTAGAGTATTTTAGAGAGACAAAAATAATTTATTTTGGCTTATATCTGATTTTCCAAAATGAATCAGTGGGATTTATTCAATTAATGAAAGAGTTTATCTTATTTCAAATGCCAAGACCTCATGAAGAAAGTAAACATGAAATCTTGTGAGCATGTACTTCTCTTTTGAAAACTATAGATATTTATCAAAGTTTGGAGAACCTGAATTCTTTTGGGGGCTTACAGCAAATGAGAACAACTGCAGGGATGGTAGGACATTGGCAGTGAAGCTGTAGCCTCTGAAATTACTTTACCTAATATACTATCAAGATTAGGTCTGAACCTGTTCAAGATCACATGATGAAAATGAGATTAGTATTATATATTTATCTTATCTCCCCTTTTAGAGTATAACCACCATATTAAAAAATTCCCAACTTCAGATTATATGTTAGCAAAGATTTTTTTGTCTTGAATATTGCCCTCAATATGGCAGAACAGACTGATTCAAAACAAAGTTTTGATGAAATGTTTTCTTAGGAAAATCTGTTTCTGCTGCTAAGAGACTGCCACCTAAAACCATCTGTGGTTTTGTGTTTGTTGCCAAAGTTTTCTGTTGTTTCTATGTGGATACTGCCATTGTAGTTTCTGTGGTATCTGAATATGGCAAGCACTTCTACTAGTCGCATTCTTTTGTTGAAAGTGTTTTACTGTCCTACTAAATATTATAGTGCACATGTATGCACACACACACAAATTACATACCTTATTGATTATAAACTCTATCCCTCTAGTCAACTTATCTAAAGGAACATAAAACTGTCTTAAAGATCCTTATCCCCAACATTGGCAAAAGCGATTTATATAAGTGTTATGAATCATAAAAGAAATTAAGAAGTATGAAGAAGAGATACTATATAATTGGTCCAAATGTGATTCCAATGGGAAAAAATACATAAAATGGAAGATAAGAAATACTAGAAATAATAATTACTAAGTTTCTAGAATTGAAGAAAGACCTGTGTTTTTCAAGGAAATGCATGCTGATTTCCAAGCAAGATAAATAAAAATAAATTCTCAGCTTGATACAGGTGTAGTGAAATCACAGTACATCTAGAAAAAGTGACAAAAGCACATTAGCCACAAGGAAGGAAATAAACTACCTAAGCAAGAAGACAGATTACTACTTTCAGCTAATATCAAACTAATCTGTCTACTTAGAAGAGCTAAAATTCTAGGTGGTTGTTATCATCATCATTATTTACAACAAAAACAACAATAAAAACAAAAAAAACAACAAACAAAAAACAAACAAAAAAAAACCAAACCCAACTCTTTAAAGTATTGGAAGGCAACCAAGTCAGAGAGAACTTGAGGAACCAGAATATAAGGGAAACTAAATGATATGAGCCTTACATTTTTCTGCTGATTTTTTTAAATATTTGCTGATTATTGGTATAGAGCATAGTAGCTAAACAGAAAACAACAAACCTAGAATTTGGAGTGATTATAATGGCATGGGGAGACATACATTGAAATTTAGGATAAAATCGAAAATTAAGACATAGCCAGGGATTAGAGGACCAAATCCTAAAGGACAATCAGCTGCATGTCAACAGATCCATCGTTCAGAGCACAGTCTTCCGGAGGCATCTATCACCTTCAAAGCTAGGTGTGTGTGTGTGTGTGTGTGTGTGTGTGTGCGTGTTTAAGGGGGTCAGTGCTAACGAAAATCTAGCATAAAGAAGCTGCTATACTTTATTTATTTATTTAAAATCAGAATTCTAGTAGTTTTCCTTGACAGGAAGACAACAATTAGCAAGGGATTATGAGCCCTAAGAAAAATGTCTAGTTTTCATGTAAGAAAGAATGCAAGCATGTCAGGCTAGATTGAGGTAATATTCTCTATCAACCTTTTGCAAGAGACATAAATACTCTTTATAGAAAGATAACCGTTCAGAATGACTATTTTTTTCCTTTATATATGTTTCTTGGAATGGTCAACAATTTCATGTAATAAAACACACCAAGACTCAGTGGCTTGAACAACAATCATTTGCTTTTACTCACAGGTTATAATGTCTATAGTTTGGTCTTATCTAAGCTTAGTTCAGCTGGGCTTGACTCCTACCCCTGACATTGGTGAGATTCAAGCCTTATATACATTCTTTTGTGGCTAGTGGTCTTTCTAGGGTACACTCATGATGGCAGAAGCAAAAGACAGTAAATTACACTTTGAAAACATATGCTCATACCATATCCACTAATGTTTATTGGCCAAATCAGCAACATGATCAATTCCAATTTCAGTATCAGAGAAATATGCTTTACTTCTATTGGGAGGAACTAAAAGCCAATTGCATATGCTAAAAAGTAATGCAATTTACAAATCTTAACTTTCATTTAATACTTTCAAAGCATGTAGGAACACAACCATATGTTAGAAAACTAAAAAAATAGGATATGGAAAAGTATGTATAAGTGATCCAAAAAACAGAGTTAGCAGATATTGACAAAAATATGATTGATATTTTGAGAAAGGAAAGAAAGGAAAGATGAAAAATATCATCTGGAAATCCTAGCATTGATTGAAAGAACTAAAATTAATATTCATATAGTATTAACAGCATATTGAACAAAGCAAAAGAGAAGATATATATGTATATATATATTATATTATAGTCAAACAAATGAAGAGAAGGAATTAAAGTTAAAAGAATGGAAGGGATGCATGGGACATAGTCTAACATATGTAATTAGAACCTAGAAGGCATAACAAAGTTAGGATTACAGAAGAATAATTTAAAGATATAATGACTGAAAATTTTGAAAAAAATGAGGAACTCTATGAAGCCACAAATACAGGAATATGGCCCATCTCTAAACATAATAAATACAAAAAAAAAAAAAAAACATAGCCACATCACAGTAACACATTGTAATTTAAAAACAAAAAGAAATATTATAGTCACATGATTTATTCCACTTCTGCTTAAGGTATATATAGCTTGAAAGGGTGATGCTCTCAGCGTAATAACAAAAAAATATGGATAAATCAATCATAAATTTTTTTGAACCTGTGAGAGTTGCAAGTCAATAAAATAGTCTGAAACCTGAGAAATGATAAGTCCCTCTAGAAGAGACAAGGCACAAACAGTTATTCATCTGTGGAGAAGCATGGGGCAGGGTGGGGGGAGGGGGAAAGGCTGAGTGCCATAAAAGTGGGTCAAAATAATCCAGTTAAATTTTTAATAAATTGCTAAAGGGCAAGTATAGACTAGCATGAAAGTATAAAAGCATCTGAAACCAGAGAAACAGTCATCCATCTTTGAATTTTCATGTGGTACTCACAAAGAGGACCCATTTCACTTGTAAAAGGAGAAAATCAACTTCTACGACAAGAAATACACTGAACACACAAATCCTGATTTCTTATGATGAGTTAGGCTTATACAAGAGAAGGTGGTGGAAATCCTGTTGCTGTCTGCACCAGGGTGAAGACCAATTGTAGGAGGGGGAATATGAGAAAAATAAGCATTTATTCATAGACAAGAGATAGGAAAGAATACCAGAGATTTTATGCTAATACAGTTAGAAGTCTCATACTGCTGAGGAGGAAGGTAGGGGGAACTAGAAATACTTTCTTCTACGATGATTATCTTAGTTGCTGGCTGCCTGTGGGGAAAATAGGCAGGGCTGAGGATTTCTCTTTTTTGAGACCTGAGAACAAGTTTGATACAGAATACAGAGAATTGTCCCCAACCTTTGCTATCAGGCTACAGAGTGCCAACTAACAGTAAAAGTGACCCAGTACTAGGGGAGAAAACAAAAAGGTGGAGAGGGAATACCCCTGTGGCATGAGCCCAACAGCTTAATAGTAAGATTCCAAAGCAATCAGAAGACTGACTGTGAAACAAGGCTCACAGATGTCTGTCAGGTTGACATTACCATAAAGGAAGTTTTTCTGACTAGATACTGAATTAAATGCTCTGCGTGAAAAGGTAGATAGCATGCATTAACTGGTGGTGAATTTAAGCCAGTAAATGAAAACTATGACTTAAATAGAAATTCTAGAAAACAAACAACACAGGAATAAAATAAAACATAAATAAAATAAAGACAAGCTCAGCCGTAGTCTTAATAGAATACCCTATCTAACAACAGTAGAATGCACATTATTTTTAAATGTGCACGATTAACTTAGGTAGATCATATTCTCAATAAATTAAGAAGACTTTAAATTATGCAAGGAATGTCCTTTGACTACATGGAACTAAGGAAACAATAGTAAAATGATAACATTGATATTCGTATTTGGAAATTAGTCACACTTCTAAATAACTGATGGGTCAAATACAAAATTTGTATTACAAGTGAAATGGAAAAGTATTTCCCTTGGAATGAAAATGAAAAAAAATCCAAATTTGAGAGAAATATGTAAAGCACCAATAGATGTAGTAAAAGCTCTTGCATGATTGAATATTCTCTAATCCTAAAAAAAAAAAAAGCTCAGCAAATTCAGAATTAAATGAAACTTCTTTAACATAATTAAGAGACATTTATAATCTTTATAGATAACATCATATTTAATGATGAAACACTTATTTTATTGCCCTTACAATTAGGAACAAAGCCAGTATGTTTATTGTCAACCCTCTTAGTTAATAGCTGCAGATCATCATGAATGCAATAAGGTAAAAAAGAAAGAAAGGGGTGCCTGGTGGCTCAGTGGGTTAAAGCTTCTGCTTTCAGCTCAGGTCATTATCTCAGGGTCCTGGGATCAAGGCCCGCATCAGGCTCTCTGCTCAGCAGGGAGTCTGCGTCCTCCTCTCTCTCTGCCTGCCTCTCTGCCCACTTGTGATCTCTCTCTCTGTCAAATAAGTAAATAAAATCTTAAAAAAAAAAGAAAGAACAAAAGACATAGAGATTAAAAGAGAAGAAGAAAGCTGCAACAGAGGAAACAGCTATTTGCTCATAAATAGTCAAATATGCAAATTTTTTAATAAGTGAATTTAGCAAGATCAGAGAATATAAGGTCAATACACAAAAAACAATATCATTCCTCAATACAGATAACAATTGAAAATTAAATTTGAGCACATGAAATTAAATTAAAGCATATGAAATCATTTATTAGATATGTAATTCTACAAATGTATGCAAGGCCTATATATTGAAAAGTGGAAAAAACAGATGAGAGAAGTCAATTAATAAATTAATGGAATTTAGAATTTTTAAGTTGTTAGTTATCTCCACACAGATTTACAAATTCAATATAATCTGAAAACCCCAACAAAATATTTTGTAAAAAGCCCAAAGATTTTTTTTTAAATGTGCATAAGGAGCAAATGAAATACATTAGTCCAACAGAAATGAAAATATATGTTCATACTAAAGCCCATGTGCAAATATTTAGAGGGGCTGTTTTATAATTAATAGTAAATGAAAACAATAATATAGCTTTTAACTAGTGAATGGATAAATACACTATGATACTTCCATACAACACAACTCTACTTGACAGTAAAAAGAAACCAACCATAAAAATACCATCAATGTTTCTTACATGCATTATAGTAAGTGAAGTCAAACTCAATTACATTTTGTATTCTTCCTTTTATTTGAATTGCTGGAAAAAAATGGGCTTTTGAGTAATGAGAAATTTCTATATCTGTGTTATGATGGTTATATAACTGTATCAGTTTATCGAAATTCATTTAATGGTAGACTAAAAAGGATGAATTTTACTCTGGGTAATTTATAACTCAATAAAACTAATAAAAAAATCAACTTATACAAAAGGACTATAATAAGGTGTCAGGTGTCAGCCAAGTTATCATAAGAAGGGTTGGAGGCCAGAATATAATGCAGTAACATCAATTGAATCAAAGGAGAAGAATACTTAACCCAGAAGTTTATAACCATGAAATGTATAAAGGCAGAATAACTATTTTTTTTACAAATGGAGTTTTATGTACGAAATATTTAAAATATATGTATATGTAATATATAAAATATAAAATAAAATATATAAAATATAAACATAAGTTCCTCAGCATTTGGTGGAACAAATATAAAGAAATACACTAATGTTTAAATGAATGTTTCTGAAATATTCTTCATTTTTTGAGACCTATATATTTCACCTTTTTTCAAATTTCCAATTAAGGTATTCAATAGTAAATTAATTCATACAAATGTGTTCACAATAGATTAGAAATGAGTATTGCTAAGGCAGTTATCTCTCAGTTTCTTATCCTGAAAATATCCACCTATTTTCATATAACTACAGTATATATGTAGATTTTAATATTTTTGTATATTTGCATGTTTAGGATAATATAGTATCATCATGTACTTCCAAAAATTTGTAGTTATGTTTTAAGATTCTAACATATGTTCTTTCTGGGATAAGATGTTCTAGTTCTCAGAGTACCTGGGTGGGTCAGTTGTTAAGCAACTGTCTTTGACTCAGGTCATGATCCCAGGATCCTAGGATGGAACCCTGCATTGAGCTTCTTGCTCCATGGGAAGCCTGCTTCTTCCCTGCTCCACTGGAAGCCTGCTTCTCCCTTTCCTATTCCCCCTGCTTATGTTCCCTCTCTTGCTGTGTCTCTCTTTGTCAAATAAATAAATAAAATATATATTTTTAAAGATTTATTTGTTTATTTATTTGACAGAGAGAAGTACAGCGAGAGAGGGAACACAAGCAGGGGGAGCGAGAGAGGGAGAAGCAGGCTTCCTGCTGAGCAGAGAGCCTGATGTGGGACTCGATTCCAGATCTCCAGGATCATGACCTGAACCGAAGGCAGCCGCTTAACCAACTGAGCCACCCAGGTGCCCCAATAAAATCTTTTTTTTTTTTTAATTTTAGTTTCAATAGGACTTGATAGTGTCTTTAAAGTCTATGCTTAGTATCATTCAGAAAGAAAATACGTTCAGTAAATATGTGTGTAATATTGAAGAACAGTGAGTGAAGTACAGTGAAATACACACATACATGTTTACATCACTGTAAGCTGGGGAGAACCTGACCAAAAGAGCTAGACATTAGATGATTCTTCCTGCTTTTTAATACATATGAACTCTTTATTAGGTATTTCATAAAGCCCAAAGATGAAAGAGAAACATTTTATTTCCTCCATTGGGTTTATTGAAGATATGTATCTTTACTTACAGAGAAGTTTATGAAGCAGAAGAATAATGAATCAGTGGCCAATATGCTTTGGCTATATACTGCAACACAATGCCATCTAAAAGCCACAGTTTAAAAGTATCATGGCAATTCTCAGAGAAGGATTAGGAAAAATCTATGAAACCAAAACCATTTCTGTTTATTATTTGACATGAAAACAGCATGTCATCAATCTATGTCAACATTTAAGAAAAAGTATATTTAAAGGCAGCAGTTATAATTTGGGTACCTGTATTTGTTTAGAACTCTGTGTCTCAGTATAGGTCCTAGAGGAAGCCTCTCTCTACATATCAGAATTGTTTGCATACATGAAGATATTGGGAGTTCAAAATGCCTAGGACTTTAAAGATGGATATGAATGACATCTACAAAAGACTCAAAGTGTAGTGTTTACAGTGGGAAGTATAGGGAAGTATACAGACTTTAGGCTTCATAAATCCATTGAAAAATATATTTAAGGAGCTTTTAATTTTTTTTTTATTTTTTAAATTTAGAGGGGTAGAGAGAGGGCTCAAGAAGGGAGAAGAGCAGAGAGAGAGAGAGAGAGAGAGAGAGAATCCTTAAGCAGACTCCCCACTGTGTGGGTACTCAAAGCATTATCCCAGGACATTGAGATCATGACCTGAGCCAAAATCAAGTCTGATCCACCACCAGCTGAACCACCCAAGTACCCCAAGGAGTTATAGAAATATTACTTGCTTTTATTTAAAAGAACATGATGTTTGATGTCAGTAGCCATGGGACAGAATTGTTTTCTTGGTAATTTACAGTTAATGATGAGATTTTATATAAACATGATTTGCTTGTATGTTTTTAATATGTTGACATCGATTTTTGAAAAATAATATAAAGGTTTTTTTTAAAGATTTTATTTATTTATTTGACAGAGAGGGAGATTACAAATAGGCAGAGAGGCAGGCAGAGAAAGAGGGGAACAGGCTCTATTCCAGGACCCTGAGATCATGACCTGAGCCAAAGGTGGAGGCTTAACCCTCAGAGCCACCCAGGTGCCCCCACAATAAAGGGTTTTTTGTGTGTGTGTGTGTGTGTGTGTGTGTGTGTATGTGTGGTTATTATTGTTCTCTCAAAGTGTTTACATATTACACATTTGTTGAACATCCTTTAACAATTTTTTAAAATTATTTTAGTAATTTCTACCCCCAACATGGGGATCAAACTAATAATCATGCGATCAAGAGTGGCTCACTCTTCTGATGCCAGCGAAGCACTCCTTATTTGTTGAACGTCCTAATTTGGCACCTTAGAGAAGATGGTAGTCATTATTAGGCTGAAAATGAGCATCTGAGAATGGCCTGAAAGACCCTTCATAGAAAGTGACATATCATACATATTCTGTTGCCATATTAGCTGAAAAATGACGATCAAAAGGCAGTGTTTCTCTTTATAGAAGATACTTTTTTCTTTATTAGTTGGTTCTAGGTCTGGCAAAACAAAGCACTGTAGTCTTAGTGGTAGGAATGCTTTATCCCATAATGATTATAAGATTGTGACAAGCAACCCAAGTGATCCACCAGTTAGTATTATTGTGATTACAGATACGTGTATCAAGCTTTCTTAAAATTATTTAATATAAAAAGTATGTTTTAAAACATAAAGTAATAATAAAAACATTATGAGATAAAAATTTCAATATTAAAGATATACATGCAAGCTTTCTTTCTTCTTTCTTCTTTCTTCTTTCTTCTTTCCTTCCTTCCTTCCTTCCTTCCTTCCTTCCTTCCTTCCTTCCTTCCTTCCTTCCTTCCTTCTTTCTTTCTTTCTTTCTTCTTTTAGTAAAGGGGAGGGGCAGAGGGAGAGGGAGAGAGAGAATCTTACGTAGGCTCCATACCCAGTATGAAGCCCAATGTAGGGCTCAATCTTAACAACCCTGAGATAATGACCTGAGCTGAAATCAAGTTTGGATGCTTGACTGACTCAGATACCCAAGTGCCCCCAGATAAATATGTTCTTATAAAATAATAAGATAATTGAAAAAATTAAACATAGATGACACATATACAGTAAAAAATAATACTAAATTTTATGAAAGAAAATTAAAATTAAAAACATTTCAAAGACTAAAACATATTTTAAAAAGTTGAGCTTTTTCAATAGCAATCTAGTATGTGGAAGTTATACACCTAGGTTCAGGCATGAACAGAATAAGAGATCATATATAAATACATCATTTACATTTCTCCCACTACCGAGGAAAGACACTGATGCTTGACCAGAACTGAGTTGAGACAGGTTCAATTAGTCATGATAAGAATTGTACAAACTGAATGGGATTAATTCTTGATAGCTTCAAGTTTTGTGAACATCTTGGTTTAGTATGTTATCTAATGTAACCTTAATATCTTCATGTGTAAAATGAATATTTAAAATTTCCATCTTGTACATTCGAAGATAAAATAACATAAGCCATGCAAAGTATGGTGTCTAGCATAATCCCTCATTAAATACTATTAGTAGTTTATAATGGTTAATTATTTAAAAGTTAGACCAAACAAGATATAAAATTGCTTATATTTTCTATAATTAAACTTCCCAACTCCTAAGAATTCCAGCTAATTGAGGAAAAAAAATAAAAATAAAACAAAATTTTGAGTAGCTAGGATGTTGCTGATATAACAAAATATATTTTTTTCTTTCTCAATTTCTCTGCAAAGCAATATTTAGCTAGGACAGTGTATCTATTATTTTCTGTATTATTTCATTAAAAAAGGAAGAAAGTACCCTCATTTATTACAGATTTGAGGTACGTAAAACTCCATCACTTTTTAAGTATTAAAGTATGTCTAACTCATTAATTTTATATATTTTGTTTTCATCAATTAATTTTGTATTTTTATAATGTAATTTACACACATGAACCTACCACCACATAAGGAGAACTAGTACTAGTACAATTATACTGTGTTATTCCAGAACTCATCATACTGTCTCCCTTCCAAAGGTTATCAAAATTATGGATTGGGTGTATTTTATTTCTGTGATTTCTAAAGTTATGCTTCTTTTGGGTTCTTTTGTTGTTGTTTAAAAAGTTAAGAACTCTGATGTGATTTTTTTTTTTACTTTCCTAATTCAAGGGTGTTTGAAGAAAGTTAACCCTTAGTCAATTTTTTTTTATGGAATCATTGATAGCTTATAAATATTTTATAAATAATGTTTTTGGTGTTATATCTAAGAAAGCTTTACCTAGCCAAATTACAAAAGTATACTTTTTTTGTTCTAGATATTTTATAGTTTAAGTTTTACATTCAGATTGATGGTCAAATTTGAGTCAATATCTGTATGAGATGTAACATATGGATTGAGCTCCTTTTATTTTGCATATAGATATCCAATTGTCCTAAATCCATTTAATTATTTATTTATTTTTAAAACTTTTATTTATTTATTTGACAGAGAAACACAGCCAGAGAGGGAACACAAGCATGGGGAGTGAGAAAGGGAGAAGCAGTCTTCCTGCCGAGCAGGAAGCCTGATGTGGAGCTAGAATCCCGGGACTTTGGGATCATGACCTGAGCCAAAGGCAGTTGCTTAACCAACTGAGCCACCCAGGTGCCCTGCAAATCCATTTATTTAAAATGATGATGCCATATCCATGGAATTGCATTTGCACTTTGTTAAAATCAGATTTCCATTATGTATTTTTTTATTTTTTATTTTTTAAAGATTTTATTTATTTATTTGACAGAGAGAAACACAGCTAGAGAGGGAACACAAGCAGGGGGAGTGTGAGAGAGAGAAGCAGGCTTCCTGCTGAGCAAGGAGCCCAAAGCTGGGCTCCCTCCCAGGACCATGGGATCATGACCTGAGCCAAAGGCAGACCCTTAACAACTGAGCCCCCCAGACACCCTTATTATGTGTTTTTTAATTACACATAATAGACTTGGATTATATGTCTAACTGGATATTAATACCAATGTTTTGATTTTTTCAGTTTCATAATAAGCTTTAAAATCAGATAATGTTGGTACCACAATGTTGTTAATCAGTGTGTAATAGGAAATACATACCTAGAGTAGTCAAAACATTATTCTGTCATTGATTTCAAAACTAATGCTTTACCTTTGGCTTTTAAGAACTGGAATGTAATTTTGAGTTGGCTAGTTTTTTTTTTTAAAAAGTGTAGCTTTCTTTGCATTTATTGAACATCTAAATATATAAGTTTATATTTTATATCAAATGTGCTAATTTTCCATTATTTAGTAAATTATTATCCTTTCTATTATTTTTCTCCTGAATGTCTAATAACCTCTTTTAGACTCTTTCAAAATACTTAACACTTCTGTGATTCTGTTTATATTTCTCAAAATTTTTTCTCCATTTCTCAGATTGGATGGTATTTATTGAATTATCATTAAGCTCATTAGCTATCCTTCAATATCACAATTCTATTATTAAGTACAAGAAATAATATATCTCCTTTTTATTTCAAAAATTTCCATTTGGTTCTTTTTATAGTTTTACTTCTTTTTTTTTATTATGTTATATTAGTTACCATACAGTACATCATTAATTTTTAAGATTTTTTTTTAATTTATTTATTTGACAGAGAGAAACACAGTGAGAGAGGGAACACAAGCAGGGGGAGTGAGAGAGGGAGAAGCAGGCTTCCTGCTGAGCAGAGAGCCCGATGTGGGGCTGGATCCTGGGTCTCCAGGATCATGTGCTGAGCCGAAGGCAGTCGCTTAACCAACTGAACCACCCAGGTGCCCCACATCATTAGTTTTTGATATACTGTTTTATGATTCATTATTTTCATATAACACCTAGAGCTCCATGCAATCTGTGCTATAACTTTACTTCTTTATTGAGATATCCTATTTCATCATTCCTTGAGAACATATTTTTAAAATGTTTTTATTTTTACATTATACTTCCTATTTAGATCATAGGGTGTCTCATATTAACTGTCTTTTTTTCCCTTTAGAAAGGGCTCCATTTACCTTGTTCCTCAAATGTCAAATTATTTTGAATGTTTTGAACATTTTAAATTTTATGTTGTGAAGACTCTGATTTTTTTTATTTTCTTACAATTAATTATTTTGTTGTTTTAGTGGACAATTAACTTTGTTAGACATGAACTACAAAGTCTGATTCTTGCAAAGCAGCATCAAGTTTCATAATTTTTTTTTTATCTCTAGTTGAGTTTGAGTCTTTTCTGCATGTTGTGTTTCAGAGATCAGTCCAGTGTTGTCAGACAGAGCTTGAGATCCCCTCTGTGACTCTATTTTGTATGTTCCTGTATCTCCAGTAGCCATTGTTTCTCGAAATCAGCTGTCTGATTCACATGACAGCTTGCAGTTCTTCTTCTATCCCATCACTCTGCAATAACTACAACTTTCCCCATCGCAGAAACAGTAAAAAGAGGGATAGGTTTTGTTTTGAGAGAACACAACTGGGAGCAAGATGGAGATGCAAAGAGAAAGGGAAAGAGAATCTTAAGCAGGCCCCATGCCGAGCCCAGAGCCAGACACAGAACTTGATCCCAGGACCCTGAGATCATGACCTGAGCCCAAATCAAGAATGGGACGCTTAACCAACTAAGCCACCCAGGCACCCCAATGCAACTTATATTTTTTATATATCTCCCATTCTGAAAATGAAATCCCTATCAGAATGACCATTCCTCTTCAGTCTCTATTGCCTTCAGATACTTGCTTTTATTCTATTACATCCAGAAGATACAGATGATATTTATGGAGGAGTCAGTTAAGGAGGATACTATTCAACTATTATCAGATAAAAAGGTGATAATATCCTACTATAGGTATTTAATATACAGAAGGACTCAGCTCTAATCTTTCCTACACACATGCACACAGATAGTAGTTGAAGCTTTAGATTCTGACCTTTTTTAAAGGTTTATTTATTTATATTAAAGTGCATCTATGAGTGGGGGGCAGAGGGAGAGACTCTTCAAGCAGACTCCTCACTGAGCACAATCTCAAAACCCATGAGCTCATGACCAGAGCTGAAACCAATAGATAGTTGCTTAACCAGCTGAGCCATCCAGACGCCCCTGACCTTTTCTTAATCCTCAACAATTAGACATTCCTAATATTTTTGATGTCATAAATGTGCCTTATATGAAACACAGACTGTATATCCCTATGTCTCTGATGTAACAGACCATTTTTCTTATTTTGTCTAGTTTGTGGGTGAAAAAACAGAATGTCAGTTCTGAATCTAATCCTTTCAAGAACATTATATGTTTCTATTTGTCTCTTATATTCTGACATTGTTATGATAAAAATGGTATTCATGTTTCTTACTTATTCCAGAAAGCAAGAGTCACAGGCAACAACACCCCCACTTATCTTAGAGCTATTTCTCAAAGGAAAGCTGATCAACATGTAGACCCAGAATCTAAACAAGAGATTTCCCAGCTGATCTACTTTCAAGTAAATATGATAGTAAAACTCTGCTGCTATCCTGAGCTTTGGATTTTTTTTGTCTAAATCATTAATAACTGATACTCATGATACCTAGTGTCTTATCTATGGTAATCTCAGTCTTCTTTTTCCAAAAAAATGGCTAGCAAATGTTTAGTAAGGACTGTGCACTTAGGTGGTCTTTACTGTCTATGTGATATACTTCCTGTAGGCACTGGTGGACTCAAAATATTCTTCCCAAATCTATGTATTTATTTATTTTAAGATTTTATTTATTCAAGAGAGAGAAAGTATGAGAGAGGAGAAGAACAGAGGGAGAAGCAGACTCCCCATGGAACTGCTTCTCAGATCTATCTTAATTCAAAACTTAACCCCATCTAGCCTCACAGTTCTTTAAAATCAAATAAATTCTACCTTTTTCCTGAAATTCTTTATACTAATTTAATTTTATACTTTCTGAAAATTTTATTTAAATATTTTTTACAAAAGTGATTTCAAGAGCCATTTATGTTCCTAGTATTTTTTCATTCTTTCCAAGTGTTCTGGAGGAGTTGGGTTCTGTTAGTCATTTCTCATTCTTTTTAATACTCCTTACTGCGTGTTAAGTGGAAATGAGGGAGCTTGGAAAAATGAAGGTAAATATCTCCACTGAAGTTGAATTTTTACCTGAGTGTTGGTCAGTAATACCATTTTATAACTTTATAATGACTTGAATAAAAATAGAATACAACTCGGGGCACCTGGGTGGCTCAGTTGGTTAAGCGACTGCCTTCGGCTCAGGTCATGATCCCGGAGACCGGGGATCGAGCCCCACGTCGGGCTCCCTGCTCGGCTGGAAGCCTGCTTCTCCCTCTCTCACTCCCCCTGCTTGTGTTCCCTCTCTGGCTGTGTTTCTCTCTGTCAAATAAATAAAATCTTAAAAAATAGAATACAACTCAAAAATATATGAGAAAAGGAATCTTTGAAATGAAAATTATATACACATACAAGTATATAGTTTTATTCTTATTTACATTTAGTTTTATAATTATTTACTTAGGCTTTATAAGAATGGAAATAATTTACCTTATTTCAACATATATGGCAGTGTAAATTCTATGTAGTCTTTTAGAATCCTCAGAATTTTATGTTTAATAACATCTATTTATATGAATAAACTTTAATTCCAAGATGTTATCTGATATGAGTATTCCAATTTCATAATTTACAAGCTGGGAGAGGTTTATAATAGCAGGAATTATTAAATAATTGTTACATACAATATAATGTATATATATTATATAGAAATTAAATTTAATTTGGTGAGATTTTTATCAGGAGTCAATTTTATATTCATTTTAACATTTTCAAATGCAACAACATTAAGTACTACAGCTAATCACTTGAAATGTATGGGAATTTATCTTTCTTATATGTGATTAAGACAACTCAGCGGTCTAAGACCAATTATTTTTTTATTTGAAGAAAATGCTATATAGAACATTTGTAGAACGTGGTTTACTTTTCTTCACCAAATAATTTTAATATTTAATTTAATATGTCTCAGCAGTTAATAACAATGTTAATCAATGAGAAGAGATAACAAACAGAAAGCTGCATTGCGTTTTCCTTTACTGTAACAGTGGGACAATCAAATCATAAAGATTTCTCTAAGGTAAATGATAAAAGTCTAAATGCCCCATTTAAAAATTGGGCATGTATAATATTCTAATGAGCTTAGGATAATGCCAAACATAACTAGTTGTATGTAGATGTTCCTAATTACCTAGGAGGAGATTGTCTCCATCAAGAACATAAACATCTAGAATTCACAAATTATAATACTGATGCCATTTAAATATACGTGTCTCTGTAACATGCCTATGGGTTAATTTTTGCTGATGAGTTTATTACTCTGATTTCATTGCATTGCAATGAATTTCTATAGGCAAGCACCTGGAAGTAATTACCTGAAAAACTTAACTATATGCACAGGTATGGCTTAGGAGAGCAAAAATTTGCTTTAACTCATGCAAAATTTAACACCTTGCCTACTGTGTAACTTTTCTGAGTTTGGGAAAGTCACATATCTAAGATCTAACTAAAGCAAACCTATATAATTCAAGACAGTTTCCTTGACTCTGTATATATATATAAAAATAAACATTTTTGCTTCCTGGTTAGTCTTTCTTTCTTTCTTTCTTTCTTTCTTTCTTTCTTTCTTTCTTTCTTTCTTTCTTTCTTTCTTTCTTTCTTTCTTTCTTTCTTTCTTCTCCTTCCTTCCTTCCTTCCTTCCTTCCTTCCTTCCTTCCTTCCTTCCTTCTTTCTTTTCTTTCTTTCTGATCTTTCTTTCTTTTCCTTTCTTCTTTCTTTTTTTTTTTTTCTTTCTTCTTTTAATTTTAGTTAACATATAGTGCAATATTGGTTTCAGGAGTACAATTCAGTCATTCATCACTCACATAAAATACCCAGTGCTCGTTCCAATAAGTACCCTCTTTAATATCTATCACACATCTATCCCAGCCCCATTCACCTCTCTCCATCAACCCTCAGTTTGTTCTCTACCCCTAGGAGTCTCTCATAGCTTGTTTCTGTCTCTCCTCTTTTTATCCCCCTTTCCATATGTTCGTGTGTTTGTTTCTTCAATTCCACATATGAATGGGATCATATGGCATTTGTCTTTCTCTGACATATTTTATTACCATAATACACTCTAGCTCCATCCATATCATTGCAAATGGCAAAATTTCATTCTTTTTGAAAGATGAGTAATATTATATATATACATATACCAGCTATTCTTTATCCATTCATCAGTCAATGGACTTTTAGGCCCTTTCCATAATGTGCCTACTGTTGATAATGCTATTATAACATCAGAGGACATTCAAATTTTTATATTCTTTGAGTAAATACCTGAGAGTAAATACCTTCAAATTTTTATATCCTTTGGGTAAATACCTGAGAGTGCAGTTGCTGGATTGTAAGGAAATTCTATTTTTAACTTTTTGAGGTACCTCCATATTTTTCTCCAGAGTGTCTATATCAGTTTGCATTCCCACTGACAATGCAAGAGTGTTCCACTTTCTCCACACCCTTGCTAACACCTGTTGTTTCCTGTGTTGTTAATTTTAGCCATTTGACAGGTATGAGGTGGTATCTCATTGTGGCTTTGATGTTTCTATGATGAAAAGTAATGTTGAGCATCTTTTCATATGTCTGTTAGCCATCTGGATATCTTCTTTGGGAAAGTAGCTATTCATGTTTTCTTCCCATTTCCTAACTAGATTATTTGTTTTTTGGGTGCTGAGTTGATGAATTATTTATAGATTTTGGATACTAACCCTTTATCATATATGGCATTTTCAAATATCTTCTCCCATTCCATAGGTTGCCTTTTAGTTTTGTTGATTGTTTCCTTTGATGTGCAGAAGTTTTTATTTTGATGAGGTCCAAATAATTCATTTTTGCTTTGTCTTCCTTGTCTCTGGTGATATGTCTAGTAAAAAGTTGCTGCAACATAGGTCAAAGAGGTGTTCTCTTCTAGGGTTTTGATGGATTCCTGTCTCACATTTAGGTCTTCCTCCATTTTGCATGTATTTTTGTATGGTATAAGAAAGTGGTCCCATTTTATTCTTCTGCATGTTGATGTCCAGTTTTCCCAAAATCATTTATTGAAGAGACTGTCTTTTTTTCCATTGGATATTCTTTCCTGCTTTGTTGAAGATTAATTGACCATATGCGTGTAGGTCAATTTCTGGGTTTTCTATTCTGTTCCATTGATCTATGTGTCTGTTTTTGTGCCAGTACTGTATTGTCATGATGATGACTACAGCTTTGTCATATAGGTTAAAATCTGGAATTGTGATGCCTCAGTTTTGTTTTTCTTTTCCAGGATTGCTTTGGCTATTTGGGGTCTTCCATACAACTTTTAGGTTCCATACAACTTTTAGGATTGTTTTTTCTCTTTCTGTGAAAAATGCTATTGGTGTTTTGATAGGAATTGCATTAAATGTGTGGATTGCTTTGGGTAGTATGGACATTTTAACAATATTTGTTCTTCCAATTCGTGAGCGTGGAAGCTTTTGTATTTTTTTGTGTCTTCTTCAATTTCTTTCATAATTTTCTGTAGTTTTCAGAGTTCAGCTCTTTTATGTCTTTTGCTAGGCTTATTTGTAGGAATTGTATTGTTTTGGGGGCAATTGCCAAAATTACAAAAATGGGATAGATTCCTTGGTTTCTTTTTCTGCTACTTTGTTATAAGTATTTAGAAATGTGACAGATTTCAGTATATTGATTTTATATCCTACAACCTTGCTGAATTCATGTATTAATTCTGGCAAATTTTTTATGGAGTCTTTCAGGTTTTCTCCATATACTATCATGCTGTATGCAAATAGTGGAAGTTTGACTTCTTCCATGCTTATTTGGATGCATTTTATTTCTTTTTGTTGTTTGGTTGTTGAGGTTAAGACTTCCAGTACAATGTTAAATAGTAATGGTGAGAATGACATCCTTGCCTTATTCCTAACCATAGGGAAAAAGCTCTCAATTTTTCTCCATTGAGGATGATATTGCCTGTGATAAAGGTTTTATCAAGAATGGGTGCTGTAATTTGTCAAATGCTTTTCATGCATCTATTGATAAGATCATATAGCTTTTATCTTTTCTTTTATTAGTGTGGTGTAACACACTGATTTGCAAATATTGAGCCACTCTTGCAGCCCAGGAATAAAACTGACTTGATCATGATGAATAATTCCTTCAGTGTACTGTTGAATTCTATTTGATATTTTATTGAGAATTTTTGCATCCGTGTTTGTCAGGGATACTGACCTGTAATTATCCTTTATATTAAGGTCTTTTGTTTGGGAATCAAGGTAATGCTGGCATCATAGAATGAATTTGGAAGTTTTCCTTCCAGTTCTGTTTTTTTGGAAAAGTTTGAGAAGAATAGGTATTAACTCCTCTTTAAATGTCTGGTAGAATTTTCCTGGGAAGCCATCTGCTCAGAACTTTTGTTTTTTGGCAAATTTTTGATTTCCTATTCAGTTTCTTTGCTGATTGTGGATCTTCTTTCACTTTTTTTTTTTTTTTAAGATTTTATTTATTTGACAGAGAGAAACACAGCCAGAGAGGGAACACAAACAGGGGGAGTAAGAGAGGGAGAAGCAGGCTTCCCGCGGAGCAGGGACCCCGATGTGGGGCTCAATCCCTGGTCTCCAGAATCATGACCTGAGCGGAAGGCAGTTGCTTAACCAACTGAGCCACCCAGGCGCCCCCTTCTTTCACTTTTATAGGTTGTAAGTTTCTAGGAATTATCTATTTCTTCCAGATTTCCCAGGTTTGTTTTGGCATATAAATTTTGACCATATTCTTTTTTTTAAAATATTTTATTTATTTATTTATTTATTTATTTATTTATTTATTTATTTATTTATTTTTTTGAGAGAGAGATCACAACTAGGTAGAGAAGTAGACAGAGAAAGAGGGGAAGCAGGTTTTCTGCTGAGCAGAGAGTGATGTGGAGAGCGATGTGGGTCTCGATCCCAGGACCCTGAGATTATGACCTAAGCCGAAGGCAGAGGCTTAACCCTCTGACCCACCCAGGCGCCCTGACAATATTGTCTTATTGTATTACTGTGATGTTGATTGTGATATATCCTCTTTCATTTTATGATTGTAATTATCTGGATCTATCCATTGCTATGAGTGGGATATTAAAATTCTTACTATTATTGCATATGGGGTCTTAAATATTTACAATTGTTAGATCTTGTTGTACAGATCCCTCTTTTCTTTTTGGTAAGTATGAGTAGGGGTTTCCGAATTTTATTAATTGTTTTGAAGAACTTGCTCTTAGTTTCATTGATATATTTAACTGTTTTTTTTTTTTTTTGGTTTGTTTGTTTCTATATTGTTTATCTTTTCTAATCTTTATTATTTCCCTTCTTCTGGTGGCTTTATGCTTTACTTGCTGTTCCTTTTCTAGCTTCTGTAAGTGTAAGGTTAGACTGTGTATTTGAGACTTTTCTTGCTTCCTGAGGTTAGCCTGTATTGAGACACAGGCATTCCTAACATTGTCTTTGCTGCATCCCAAAAGTTTTAGACTGTTGTGTTCTCATTTTCATTTGTTTCCATGTATTTTTTTTTAATTCTTCTTTACTTTACTGGTTGGCTCATTCATTCTTTAGTATGATGTTCTTTAACCTCCATGTATATATGGTCCTTCCAAGTTTTTTCTTGAGGTTGGCTACAAGTCTCATAGCACTATAGTCTGAAAATATGCATGGTAAGATCTCAATCTTTTTGTACCAGTTAAGGCCGATTTGTGACCCAGTATGGGATCTATTCTGGAGAATGTTCTATGTTCATTCAAAAAGGATGTGTATCCTGCTTCTTCAGGATGGAATATTTTGACTATATATGTTAGTTAAGTCCATATGGTCCAGTATATCACTCAAAGCCTTGCTTCCTTATTGACCTTCTGCTGAGATGATCTATCCATTGCTATGAGTGGGGTATTAAAATTCTTACTATTATTGCATATGGGGTCTTAAATATTTACAATTGTTAGATCTTGTTGTATAGATCCCTTAATTATGATATAATGCTCGTCTTCATCTCTTGTTATTGTCCTTGTTTTAGAATCAAATTTGTATGAGTTCAGTGTAGCTTCTCTGGTGTTCTTTTGATGTCTGTTAGCATGATGGATGGTTCTCCATCTGCCACTTTCAATCTGCAGGAATCTTTAGGTCTAAAATAAGTCTCTTATAGTCAGTATATACATGGATTTTGTTTCTTATGCATTTTGATACCCCATGTCTTTTATTTATTATTTAATTATTTACTAATTTAATTTAATTTAGATTTTATTTATTTGTCTGAGAGAGAGAGAAAGAGAGAGCATAAACAGGGGGAGTGGCAGACAGACAGAGAAGCAGGTTCTCCATTGATTAAGGCGCCTGATATGGGATTTGAACCCAGGACCCTGGGATAATGACCTGATCCAAAGGCATGCACTTAACTAACTGAGCCAACAAGGTATCCCACCCTAAGTCTTTTAATTGGAACATTTAGTCCATTTACATTCTGAGTGAGTATTGAAGGATATGAATTTAGAATCATTTTGTTACCTGTAGAGTTGATGTTTCCAGTGATGTTCTCTGGTTGTTTGTAGTCTTTGTTTCTTTTGGTCTTTTTTCCCCACTGAAAGAATTTCACTTCAGATTCCTTGAAGGGCTGGTTTAATGGTCATGATCTTTTTCATTTTTGTTTGTTTATCTCTCCTTATTCTTTATCTCTTTATCTTTATCTCTCCTTATTCTGAATGACAACCTTGCTAGAAATAGTATTCTTGCTGCATATTTTTGCCATTCAGCACACCGAATATATCTTGCCAGTCTCTTCTGGCCTGACATGTTTTTGTGGAGAGCTTTGTTGTGAATCTGACCTATCTTTCCTTGAAGGTTAAGGATTTTTTTTCACTTGCTGCTTTCAGAATTTTTTCTTTGCCTATGTATTTTGTGAACTTGACTGTGATATGTCTTGGCAATGGTCAGCTTTTGTTGCATTTCATGGAAGTTCTCTGTGCATCTTGGTTTTTTGATATCTGTATCCTTCCTCAGATTAGGGAAGGTTTCAAGTATAATTTGCTTGAATAAACCTTCTGCCATTTTTTCTCTCTTTTCATCTTTTGAGACTCCTATGATATGAATGTTATTCTGTTTTAATAAGTCACTGAGTTCTCTAAGTCTACCTTTGTTAGCTTTATTGTTTTCCATAATTTTATCATCTATGTCACTGATTAATTCTTCTGCTTATCCATCCTCATTTTTATTGTATCCATTAAAGTTTACATCTTGGTTGTAACATTTTTAATTTTGGCCTGACTGAATTTTAGATCTTTTTTTCCCTGCAGTAAAGGATTCTCTAGTATTTTCGATGCTTTCTTCAAGTCCAATTAGTATCCGTATTTCTGTAGTTTAAATTCTAGTTCAAATATCTTACTTATATCTATATTGATTAAATATCTGGCCTTCTTTTCTTCCTAGTCTTTCTTTTAGTGTGAATTCCTCCAGCTTGTCATTTTGAAGGGAAAAAAAGACCATAATAAAATTAAATTAAAATTAAAAAAAAAAATTAAAAAATCAAGGAAGACAAATCTAAGTCTGTTTTGGTCTGCTTGTTACAAGAAACCTGATAGACAGAAAAAAGTTAGACAAAAAGAAAATACATAGAAAGAAATCTCAAATTTTAAATAAACAAACAAATAAATGAATAAATGTTCTTTATATATCCAAAAAAAAAAAAAAACAAAACCAAAAATAAACAAAATAACCAAAGGAAGCTAGATCCTGTTTCTCCTAGAGCTGACATTTGTAGCATTTTGGGATCAATAGATTTGGTATGGACCATGATTTTGTGCAAGTATTTTCTTCAGAGCAGGGGCCTGCTGCTATGATTCTCTGGTGGCATTGCCCTAGTGGAAATGTACCTGCAGAGCTGAGCGGTGTGGGGCTTGATGTTGGCATCTTTCTCCTGCACTTGGTGGCACTGTTTAGGTCACTGAAGTGGATCAAGCTGATGGGCATGGAGAAAAAATGGCTTTGTCCCATTCTCTCTTCCCTACAAGTGGGAAATGTGCACCACCCCTCTTCTAAAACCCTTCACAGGTGAGCAGGCAATAATCGGTCCTGCGTCCCTGGTTTCTTTCAGATCCCTGCCTTCTTCCTATCTGTGTTTGAGGTGTCTACCTGCCAAAGGGCACAGCACTCCTGTGTTTTATCTCAGGTGTGGCTGTGTTTCAAAACCCCATGTGACAGAGAACGCCATGACCCATGGCGCAGAGCCCTGCCAATCCTCTGGGGGAGGGTTTCAGTGTACTATATTCAATGCCGGCTTGTCCCAGAAGACAATGGTGCACTGTGCAGTGGTTCACAGTTTGTGGTGAATCAAAACACACAACTGACCCCAGGTTTTGCTGCCCTCAGCAGGCTTCCTTGTTCCTATACTGATGAACATGATGGCTCAGTTGCACCCACAAAGTCCTTTGTCTATGGAGAGGCTGTATTAACTCTCCCAAATGCACTCAAAGCTGTGGTCTGTGTCAACTTGTCCCAGAAAACAGTCACACAACTGTTAAGTGGTTCAGAGTTTTGGTAAATCATAACATACCACTGCCAGGGATTGCTTCCCTCAGCTGGTGCCTTTGTTCCTATCCTGGTGAGGAGGAGAGCTGAATGATGCCCATAGGGTCCTTTGCTCATGGAGAGGCTCTATTACCTCTACCGAAGGCGCTCCAAGCAGTGAAACTGCTTCTCCCTGTGTGACCCTGGGGATCTTCAGACTGCCCATGCTGGAGCTCTGCCCTGCTCCCCCACAGTGCCACTCACCCCTCAGGCACTACCCTGGTGATGTCACAGACCTCTGAAACTTCAGACTCTATGTTTCACTGCTTATAAAAAACTGGTGTTGTTGTAACCTTCATCTTTTTCCCTGTCAATGCTTTTGGAAAATAGTTTTCTTGTGTAGTCTTCTGCTCATAGTTTCACTCGTGTGTGTGTGTGTGTGTGTGTGTGTGTGTGTGTCCTTACAAGAGTTTAAGATTTTCTAGCCTGTACTAAAGTTCTCAAAAAACAAACAAACCAAATCTAAACTTTTTACACATTTGTTATAATTAAATATGGTTAAACGCATAAATGACTTAGTGGGGTCCAGGTGCATTATAAAAAATGTCAATAACTTCAACAATGATCATCACAGCCATCATTCTCATTATTATATCCACTGTAAGCTTTGTCATCAAATTGCTTTTTACTTCAGGATAGGCTTTTCTCCATGAAACATTTTCTCTTCGATTAAACTTACATATGTATTCTACTTTCCATATTTGCTAAGAAATCCAAGAATCTTAATTCTTAAAAACATAGTATTGAAAAATTCAAATTATAAATCACCTTGCAGTTCTAATTATGCATTATGTACCAATTCTATATTCATCTGAGGAAAAATTAATTTCATAAAATAATCTTCATTTGATACAGCCAGTACGAATATTCCAAAATAGTGATGGCATATTGATAAACATATGTTAATACAAGGTTTATGGGCACCTGGATGGCTTAGTTGTTAAGTATCTGCCTTTGGTTCAGGTCATGAACCCAGCATCCTGGGATCAAGCCCTGCATCTCCTTCTCCAACTCCACCCTGCTTGTGTTCCCTCTCTCACCATCGCTCTCTGTCAAATAAGTAGGGAAAAAACAAATAAACATGGTTTATTCACCATTAACTGCTATTTTTGGAGCCCTGATTTGCTTTACTTTGAAATTAAGTATGAAAATGGTACATTTAAATATCATCAATTTATTGCAAACTGTAATAAAAAAGCTGCCTGGAATCTCAGGTAATATGTTAACTATAGAAATTTCCTTCTATTCCAGAGACTTTATTGTGATTGTATTTTATTTAACCTTACTTATTGATCAATAAAATATAATTTTAAGTCTGGGTTGTTTTCTTTTTTCACTTTTCTGAAAGTCTGTATTTTATTTTTCCTTGTTTTCTCATGTTTATGTTCTCAGGATTTTTTTAATGATAAACATCACAAATGTCTGCTTCTATATTAAACAAATATTAATAGGTTGTTAGCAAAAGAACATTGAATAGCCAAGAGAATTGAATGGAAATTCAATATTGGTTTCAGGAAGAACAGGAATTAACATGCTTGCAATGACCTGAGCAAAAGCAATGTGTGAAAAATCTCTAGTGTTGTGACGTCAGACAACCCACCACTGGCTGACCTCTGTCTTTGAGGTCTCAACTTGGTTAAAGTTTTGAAAACAGAGAATGTGACTGTACTATCATGAATTGCATGGTACTTCATATGGTCAGTGATTGATATTTATATGAGATTTTGGACTTAGAGTTGATGCTGGAATGATTAAGTCTTTTGGTGATATTGAGACATGGTAAATGTATTTTGAATATGGGAAAGACATGGATTTGGGAGAACAGAAGGCAGACATTTATGGGTTGAATTGTATCTCCGCAATTGAAATTGTATGTTGAAGTCCTCACCCCATTACCTTAGGTTGACCTTTTTTAGAAATAGGATCATTGCACATTTAATTACCTAAGATAGGGTCATACTAGAGTAGGATTAGCTCCAATCCAATATGAGTTGTGTCCTTATTTAAAAAAAATAGAAATTTGGACACAGAAATGCTCATAGAATGAACATCTTGTGAAGATGAAGACACAGATTGGGGGTGGTGAGCTTTTGTGTGCCAAGAACAGTAAACATTGCCAGAAAACTACCATTAGCTACATGAAAAGCATGGAAAAGATTTCCTTTCACAGCCCTCAGAATGGCCAAAATTGCCAATCAATACTTCCATGTTGGACCTCTAGCTTCCAGAACTGAGAGACCATAGATTCTGTTGTATAAGTCCCCCAGTCTGTGGTACTTTTCTTTTGGCAGTCACATCATCTAGTATAATTATAATGGCTCTTCCTATTAGTAATTCCAATAACAATTTAGAAATCTCACTTTTGAATATGATGTTAACTGTGGGTTTCTCATGATATCTCTTATTATGTTGAGAGAGTTCCCTTCCATTCCTATTTTTCAGAGCATTTTTATCATGAAAATGGATTTTGTTCTTTTTGCTTTAACTGAGATGATGTGGGTTTTTGTTCTATTACTGTGGTGTATTACATTGATCATTTTTCTTATGTTGAATGACTATTGCATTTCTGTAATAAATTTTACCTGGTTATGCTATAAAATTCTTTTAATATGGTGTTGGGTTCAATTTGATGAATTTTGTAGAGAACTTTGCATCAACATTCATGAGGGATAGCAGTCTGTAATTTCCTTTCCTTTCTTTCTTTCTCTCTTCTTTCTCTCTCTCTTTTTATTTTTCTTCTTTCTTTCTTCCTTTTTCTTTCTTCTTTTTTTATTTTTAAAATATTTTATTTATTTATTTGAGAGAGAGAGTGAATGAAAGATAGCATGAGAGAGGAGAAGGTCAGAGGGAGAAGCAGACTCCCCATGGAGCTAGGAGCCCAATGTGGGACTCCATCTGGGGATTTCAGGATCATGACCTGAGCTGAGGGCAGTGGCTTAACCAGCTGAGCCACCCAGAATGCCTCCTTCCTTCCTTCTTTCCTTCCTTCCTTCCTTCCTTCCTTCCTTCCTTCCTTCCTTCCTTCCTTCCTTCTTCTTTCTTTCTCTTTCTTTCTTTCTTTCTTTCTTTCTTTCTTTCTTTCTTTCTTTCTTCTTCTTTCTTTCTTCTTTTCCTTCCTTCCTTCCTTCCTTCCTTCCTTCCTTCCTTCCTTCCTTCCTTCCTTCTTCTTTTTTTCTTTCCTCATCTTTCTTTTTCCTATCTTTCCTCACAGAATGAGTAAGGAAGTTCCCCTCCTTTACACTTCCTTTTGGAAGAGTTTGGGAGAGATATCTTTAAGTGATAATGTTTAATGTTTGAAAAAATTCACCAGTGTAGTCCTCCAGTACTGGACTTTTATTTTTTAGGAATTTTGTCTGCTAATTCAATCCCTGTTATTGTGATTCTATTATGTGGGGGAAAAAAAATATATATATATGTATTGAGTCAGCTCAGGGAACTTCAAGAAATTTTTACATTTCTTCTGACTTACCTAATTTTTGTAGAATTGTCTATAGTGTTCTGTATAAACCTTTTCACTTTGCAAGATCAATAGTAATGCCCTAAATTCTATTTCTGATTCTAATTATTTATTTTTTTCTGTCAATCTAGCTAAATGTATATTAATTTTCTTTATCTTTTCAAATAACTTTTGTTCATTTTTTTTTCCTCTCCATTGTTTCTGTTTTTTAATCTCATTTATCTCTGCTATCTTTATTATTTCCTTCCTTCTGCTAGGTTTGGCTTAGTTTGTTCTTTTTCTACTTCCTTGAAGTATAAAGTTAGGCAATTGATTTGAGATATTTCTTTTTTAATGTAGGTGTTTCCCACTATTCCCACTATCCTTCTGAGTACTGATCTTACTCCACACCATAAGTTTTGGTGTGTTGTGTTTTGTTTCAATTGTCTCTAGTTTATTATTGTCTCTACTCTATTATTTAATTTCCCCTGTAGTTCTTCTTTGACTTACTGATTTTAAGAGTTTGTGATTTAAGGGTGCTTGGGTGGCTCAGATGGATAAGCTAGTGCCTTCAGCTCAGGTCATGATCCCAGGGTCCTGGGATCGAGTCCTACATCGGCACCTCCTTTGCCGGGAGCCTGCTTCTCCTTCCCCTCTGCTGTTCCCCCTGCTTGTGCTTTTTTGTGCTCTCTCTCAAATAAATAAAAGGAAATAAATAGACAGTAAAATCCTTGAAAAAGTTTGTGATTTAATATCCACATATTTGTGAATTTTCTAGTTTTTCTTTCATTATTTACTTCTATCTTTATTCCATTCTAGTAGGAGAAGATATTTTATATGATCTCAATCTATTAAAATTTAGGGAAACTTGTTCTTTGGACTAGCATATGGTTTGTCTTGGTCTGTCAACAGGCACTTAAGAACAATGGATGGATTGTTCTGTATATATTTACTAGATCTATCCATTATTGTTCTATACATCATAGAAAGTGGTGTATTGAAATTTCTAACTATTAATGTAGAACTTTTTCCCCCTCATTTTATCTTTATGTAAATGTTTGCTTCATATACTTGAGGACTTCTGTTTGTTGCATAAATGTTTATAATTGTTCTATCTTCTTGATGTATCAACTTTTTTTAAATCGGTATACAATGTCTTTCTTTTTCTCTTTTTAACAAATTTTGGCTTCAAATCTATTTTGTCTCATATTATCATAGCTACCTAGCTCTCTTTTGGTTACAGTTTGCATGGAATACTTTTTTTTCCCATATTTCACTCATCCTATTTGTGTTTTTAGATCTAAAGTAAGTCATTTGTAGATAACATATAGTTGGACCATGCTTTTATGCTTTCTTCTAATTGCAACCATTTGGTTAGAGATTTTAACCCTATATTAAAAGTAAAACTTAAGAGACTTGTTTCTGCTATTTTTGCTCTATTTTTTTTTCCTGTATTTGTCATACCTCTTGGTCACTCATTTCATCCATGAGTACCTTCTTTTGTGTTTAGTGGGTTGATTTTTAAGTCAAAGTTTCTGTTTTTCTTCTCATTTTCTTGTGTGTATGTGTTTATGTTTTTTCTTCACCTAGATCAGAATTTTTTTCTAATTCTAAGTCCATATGTGTATTTTTTAAATTAAAATCTTACGTTTTTAGAGAAGTTTTAGATTGACAGCAAAATGAGTGGAAGGTACAGAGATTTCCCATATACTCCCTGCTTCCACACATATGCAGACTTCCTCATTGTTAAAATCATCACAAGAGTGATACATTTGTTACAACTGATGAACCTACACGGACACATCATAATCATCCGAAGTCCATAGATTAGTTTATGATTCACTATTTGTGTGTATTCTAGGATTTGAATAAAAAATAACACATATTCATCATTATGGTATAATACAGTCTTGCTTCTCCAAATTTATGCATGTATTTTTTATTTTTTTTATGGCTACTATTTGGATTGCATTTAACATCCTAAATTTATAACAATCTAGTTTGACTTAATTTGATTTGATTTGAACTTAATTTTAAGAAAATTCTCCTATATAGACTTTCCCCTATTTGTAGAATTATTGTCATAATTTACATTATTTGTGTTCCACAAAATAGATTTATGAAAATTATTTAGCCATTTTTTTGCATAATGTAAGAAATTAAAAAGTGTAGAATTACAAACCAAAATTTGATATTACTAGATTTAATACTTATTCCTTTACCAGGGATTTTTATTCTTTTAGGGCATGTGTAGTGTTCACAGAATGCTTCATTGTGTGTGTGTGTGTGTGTGTGTGTGTGTGTGTGTGTGTACATGTGTCTTTATATATCCCTCATTGGGAAAGGCCAATTTTGCCTGATATAGAATTCTTGGTTGACTTTTTTTTTCTTTCAGCACTTTAAATACGTCATCCTACTACTTTCTGGTTACTATGGTTACTGATAAGGAATTGGATGTTAATATTATCGAGGATTTTTTGTGTGTAATGAGACACTTTCCATTTGCTGCTTTTACCATTCTCTCTTTGTAATGTATTTCAATATGGATCCCTTTGCTTATCTTATTTTCAATTTACTGAACTTCTTGGAGTATAAAGTCATACTTTTTTCAGCAAATTTTCTTCCTTTTATTCTTCAAATGTTCACTTTGAACTTTTGTTGTTGTTGTTGTTCTCTCTCTCTCCTATTTCTGGGCCTTCTATGATCCATACATTGGTCCATTTCATCTTGCCTTACTGGTCCTTTAGGTTCTGTTCATTTTTCTTCATTGTTTTTTCTCTGCACAATGATTAATTTCAAGTGTTCTATTTTCAAGTTTTCTTATTATTTTTTCTGCTTTATCAAATCTGATGTTGTACCCCTCTAGTAAATTCTTTATTTTAGTTATTGCACTCTTCAACTCTAGACTTGGTTTGTTCCCTTTTTTATGATCCCATTCTCATCACAGATATTCTCTATTGTTCATACATCATTCTCCTAATATTCTTTAGCTCTTTTTCTATGTTTTATGTTTGTGTTTTGGACATATACATAAGACAGCTGATTTAAATTTTTTTCCAGAAAGTACATTTTCTGTGCTTCCCCAGAATAATTCCTATTTTGTGCCTGTTAATAGACCATGTGTTTTGTTTCTTAATGTACTTTGTGATATTTTATTGAAAAATATGTATTTGATTATTAAATGGGTAGCTCTAGAAGTCAAAATTTTCCCTTCACAGGCTTAGCTCTTCCTTTAAAAAAATTATGGTTGACAACTATAGAGGTCCATTTATTTAGTGGCTTTTCTAAGCTTTTTCTGTAGAAATTACATTGCTTATTAAATGCGGTCACTGAGGTCTCTGTTCCTTAGCTGTTTAACTGTTTTTTACTTTTTTAATTTTATTTATTTACCTGACAGAGAGAGATCACAAGTAGGCAGAGAGGCAGGCAGAGAGAGTGGAGGAAGTAGGTTCCCTGCTGAGAGAAAGCCCTATGTGGGCCTCGATCCCAGGACTCTGAGATCATGACCTGAGCCAAAGGCAGAGGCATTAACCCACTGAGCCACCCAGGCACCCTCTTTAACTGTGTTTTAACAGATATTTCCTTAAAGCTCAAAAACAAATAAACTCTGTCTTTGCACATTGACTCTCTGCTGGGGACCTCTCCCAAAACTTAGCCAGGCTTGTACTGAGGCTAGAGACCAACCTGAGGTAAAAACTTGGGGTTTTCTCAGGTCCACAGACCATGTGTCTTGACCAGAGAATGTGTGTGTATTCCTACATTCTCCCATACACATTGGTTCTTTTTTTTTTTTTAAGATTTTATTTATTTATTTGACAGAGAGAGATCACAAGTAGGCAGAGAGGCAGGCAGAGAGGAGGAAGCAGGTTCCCTGTTAAGCAGAGAGCCCTATGTGGTCCTCGATCCTAGGACCCTGAGATCATGACCTGAGCTGAAGGCAGAGGCTTTAACCCACTGAGCCACCCACGCACGTTCTTTTTTATGCTCTAATTTTCCAAAAAATTCTCTTCAGCTTTTTCTTCTTGGTGTTAGTGTGTCAATTGTATGTTTCAACTGCAATCTTTTACCCCAAGTTTATGAAGGTTATTCATCTGCCTTACAGTTTGTCTGAGTAATGCTCATTGCTTCTCTGGACTAAATGAATTCTGTGTTAAACAAAACAGAGGTGAGCATTTGTAGCTCCTAGACAGGTTAGAACAGACATACATAGTGACTAGTGTATAGATTTGCTTTACTTTCTTAGAGGTAGGGATCAGGATACCATTCTTGGAACATGGGATGCCATCTTTAAGACTGACAATAAGCCAGGGAAGAGTGTGGCCAAAGGCATCTAAATATGCCACAAAGCTTTCTTATCATATTTAAGATATTTTTTTTCTTCATTCTACAGTCTTTGGTTGCTATAAACCTCGGATTATATTTATAGAGATCTGATGAAGTTGTTTCAACCATTTACACTAGTTTTTTCAGGGTTTTTTGAGGAACATAAAATTTTGCTTCTTACTTTGTTACCCTGTTCATGTCACTCATAGATATAGTCATATTTTGAGGTCTTTACCTGTTTAACCGTTAATATTGGTAGCTTTACAATTTTTGTAATTCTCTAAGTATTTTAGATTTTTTTCGTAGAGATTATACCTCTTAAATATTTTGTTCCATCATTTTATTCTTCAATGCATTAAACAATCTATATTTTCTTGAACTTTATTGCTACAAATAATATCAAAAATTCTTTAAATATTGAGAATAAATTTTTTAGGTACACTTTTAATTTAAATTTTGAGTAGAAATTGAATATTGTATTTGAGCATAAAACTTTATGTAGGTTTAGGCTATTGTGGATTTAAGGGGGATCCATTTATACATGATTTTTTCATGTCAGGTTTTATGTTATTTATTATTAAATCAAATCTTACAGCAATAGTGTAATATGTGCTATTATCTTAATTTTAGACACTAGTAAAGTATAAAATTTTTTAAGTATTTGGATCAAGGTCACACAGTAACAATGTAACCATGCCAGAACTCAACATAAACCTGGATTTCAAAATCAAATCCAATTAAACGAGAGGGTACACTGACTCTTAAATTTTGGGTTGCTTTTTCTTTACTCATCTTTGAATGAATATTGGTTTATTCTTTCGTGACATTTGCTCAAAAATCCTATGCATATATATTTCTTGTCTTCCAATATCATTTATAAATCCTCTTTCTGGAACATAAGTTTGACGGCTGGTTGATCTAAGTTTATATTTATAGTTTAGTGATCTGAAGCCTAAGGGTTTTGGAGAAAACTAAATGGCCACAGACAAACCCAGTTTTGTGTGGTTTCTTTGTGTTTAGGGAAGTCAATGTACACGAAGGTAAATGTCCATATTTAGCATTGTGTTTGATCTCCATTTTAATATATCTCAGGATGGTGTCCGGCCTCCTTCCGGTAGCTACTATTCAATGCTTCATGATGGAACACTCTCCTGATAGTGGTCCTGCAGATTTCTACTCTGTGTGAATGTGCCAATTCCACAAAGCGTTGGTGCTTCTGAACCCTTTGAATGGCATTGTAAATGAACTGCCAAGTGGAATGTTCAACTCCACAGGCATCCTTGATTCTAGAACTCATCCCTTGCTTCTGGTACTTAATTCATTGCAACACTGAGTTAGTTGCCTTCTCTGGAAGGATTGCTGTGTACTTTCTGCATTCTATCTAGGAACAGGACTAAAAATATTTTTAAAATGGTAGATACCTTCCTGCTTTCCATCAGAAATTTACTTCTCTACTCATTTTTATATTATTCTGGTGTTTGCGGCAAACTTCTGTTGGAAAGTGGTTATCAAAT
Source organism: Spilogale gracilis (assembly GCA_004023965.1). Lineage (NCBI taxonomy): Eukaryota > Metazoa > Chordata > Mammalia > Carnivora > Mephitidae > Spilogale > Spilogale gracilis. The sequence goes on from PITA01010367.1 coordinate 52,813, forward strand.
GTATCCTGTAACTCATAGTTCTACATTTTAGCTAAATTAAATTACTTAATAGAATGAACTATTTGCATAAATGTAACTGCTGGTTCCCCCATATTGTTTTAAATTAAACAAAATTGTCCCAGTTATTTTATGTACATACTTTCTAAGAAATTTTTTCTATGTATGGACTTTAATAAGCTATGAATATTCAATGACTTTCCAATGTATTCCTCACAGTGATATTTGCTCACCATCATATGTTAACCTGATATTTTGTGGATTTTCCTTACTTTTAGGCATTATCTTTTAGATGTTAGTGGGGCATCCATCTTCACTCTGATTCACAGATTAGTAGAAAAGAACAATATATAAATATGTATGAATATAAATATATATGATATAAATGTATATGATGCAAAGTAATATACATTATAATAAAATTATCACAGTATTATCAAGAATAATCAAAATTTCAAATTTATTTTTGTAATTTAGTGTGCCTATTTGAGGAAATTTGTAGCAGATACAGTAAAAATGTTTAACTTTTTACAATGTTGTATCAGCAACCACTGGGAAAATCAGTGGCTTTTGTGGTAGACAATTCATTTTAACCAAACTAACCCTCTGAACTTTACTTGATTCACTTATCCAATACAGTTTCCTAATATGGTTATATTTGAGCCTAAGGTGAGTCAACTCTGGGGCTTATGAACCATTCAGTCTCAATTGAAATCAGGCTGCCTTATGGTGCACTTCTGTGGCTTGGAAATATATATCACTTTAATATTAAATGCTTTTTAAGTAAAAATTCTTAAGGTAAAACCTATAATAATAAATACATATTATTATATAATAATTTTCATTAATTTCTTATAGTAAGTGAAATTTGAGTTCCATAAGAAGTTTAAAAAATATTTAATCTGAAGATGATTTATTGTACTTGGAGAGAATAAAAAGGTTAAGTATTAGCTTTATTGTAAAATTAATTTTTTGCTATGCTTTGATACTTGAATATTTAATCCCTTAAGTTCTTACTAATACATATGCTTAAAAACTAATACATGTGTTTTAGTCATTATAAACACAAACCTACTAAAAATAAAGAACTTTACAAGATTATCAGTATATTTTAAGTCCCTTTAAAGTCCTTTACTGTATATTAAAAACAATTTTGTTTTTCTCTAGAGGCTACTATCATTAAGTAAGTGACAAACTTTTCACATTATTTATATACATTTATGTACTTATGTCAAACTTTTTAAAATAATGCAAATGTAATAAGTCTCTATACATTTTATACATAATTTTCTGATTAATAGTTCCATTGTTAGCATTGTAGATATACACAATTATTTTTAATTAAAATATATTTTATTTTATAGTACATCATGTATCATACTATGACATGAAAACAATTTCCTATTTTCAAAATTTCAAATAGCATAGTTAATATATTTGGTATATTACTTTTTCTATGTTCACAGATAAGCACATAGAAGTGTAATTATCCACTAAGAAGATATTTGTATTATATATGTCAGGGTGCTTTTGGCTTGAGAAACCTGAATTCAATCTGGCTTTTGCAACAAAGACTTATTGGCTCATATGACATATATCGTAGAGAAAATGTGCAATTTGTAGTTTGAACATCAAGTACCAAGATTCTTTCTGTCTTGCTTGTGTAACACATTGGGCTTATGTCTTCAGACCATTCTTTCTTGGTTGTAAGGAGGTTAAAAGCAGCAATTGGGGCTGTGTGATTTCTGATTCATACCAAGATCATAACAGTTAATTGTATTTAGCTATTTCTTCTCATTTTCAGCAGCACTGTTTGCATTTTATTAGGCATTATTTATCCAATAACTTGATAGTTATGTCTTGAAAATAAATATTGCAATGTATAAATCCCACACCAAACTGGTAATGTTTGTAAGCTATGTTTTCAGTGAGAAGATAGTATTATTTGAACACTGTACAGTTGGTATTATTTATACTGGAACTGAAGCAACACTTGAGTATAGTATCACAGACATCACTTCATCAGTATGTCTTAGAATATAATGTACTTCAAAATATAGATTGTGTCTATTTCATTTAGTTTTAGATTGTTTAAATTATTGAAAAATTTTATGTTATTTTCCATTGAATATTAATGTAGCAATAAGTATTTAGGAAATTTACATCATGGGCATTATTCAAGTTTATTTTCAAATTATAGAATTTTTGATGGCACATGTTTCTTAGATGGCAGATAGTAATGATGTCTATAGTTCTATATTAGACAGGAGCCTTCTGAATATTTAAGACTTAAAGCAATAACAAGAAGTATTTATTTGCATAAATAGCAGAAAAAATCATTTGAGTATTTTTCTAATGAATGGTACTTTATGTTTTCAAATACCCAGGTATTTTAATGATTTGTCTGATTTTTCTATTGGTATCTGAGGAATAAAATGTTGTACATTAAAAAATATGGATTAAAATGTGATAGGTAAAAACAAAATGATATTCAAAGTAGGTGTTTTATTTTTGTGAATTATATAACATGCTTCATTTAATTCCTCATTTCAGAGTAGATCAACATTTTATTATATAAATTTATAAAATGATGTATTTTTTCATATTTTTTAAATATTACAAATATTGTAGCGCATGTGCCCTTTTGAATCACTATTCTTATATCCTTTGGATAAACGCCTAGTGGTACAATTTCTGAGTTTTAGGGTAATTGGGGAACCTCCACGCTATTCTCCAGAATGGCTGTACCACTTTGTATTTTCACCAATATTATAAGTGGTTTCCCCTTTCTCCACATCCTTGCCAACATCTGTTGTTTACTGTGATTTATTTTAGCCATTCTGACTGAAGTGAGGTAATATCACTTTGTGGTTTTGATTTGGATTTCTCTGATGCTGAGTGTATTGAGAACATTTTCATGTGTCTGTTAGCCATTTGCATGTCTTCTTTGGAGAAATGTCTTTATGTCTTCTATTTCTTGACTGGATTTTTTCTTCTTTTCAGTTTTCAATTTGATAAGTTCTTTATAGATTTTGGATACTAGCTCTTTATTAGATAGGTCATTTGCAAATATCTTCTTCCATTCTATAGGTTGCCTTTTAGCTTTGTTGATTGTTTCCTTTGCTGTGCAAAACTTATCTGGATGAAGGCCAAATAGTTCATTTGAGATTTTGTTTCCCTGGTCTCTGGAGAGGTGTCTAGTAAGAAGTTGCTGTGGCCAAGGTCAGAGAGGTTGCTGCCTGTGTTCTCCTCTAGGATTTTGATGGGTTCCTGTCTCACATTTAGATTTTTCATCCATTTTGAATTTAATTTTGTGTTTAGTATAAGAAAGTGGTCCTGTTTTATTCTTCTGCATGTGGCTGTCCAGTTTTCCCAATACCATTTGCTGAAGAGACTTTCTTTTTTTCCATTGGATATTCTTTACTGTTTTATTAAAGATTAGTTGACCATAAAGATCAGGATCCATTTCTGGGTTTCCTATTCTGTTCTATTGATCTATGTGTTTGTTTCTGTTCCAGTATCATACTGTCTTGATAATTACAGTTTTGTAATACAACTTGAAGTCAGATTTATTTCTGTGTAGCTTATGGTTTTTGGTGCAATTGTAAATGAGATGGATTCCTCAATTTCTCTTCCTGCTGTTTCATTGTTAGTGTATAGAAATGCGATAGGCTTCCATATGTTTATTTTACATCCTATCACTTTGTTGAATTTCTGTGTCAGTTCTAGCAATTTTTTGGTGCAGTCTTTTGGGTTTTCTACACAGAGTATCACATTGTCTGTGAAAAGTGAAAGTTTAGTCAAACTTTCTTTGGTGATTTGGATGTCTTTTATTTCTTTTTGTTGTCTGATTGCTGAGACTAAGACTTAAGTACTATGCTGAATAACAGTGTTGAGAGTGGATATCTTGTCATATTCCTGAATTTACGGGAAAAACTCTTATTTTCTTCCCCATTGAGGATCATAAAAGCTGCGAGTCTTTCATATATGGCCTTTATGATATTGAGGTAAGTTCCTTCTATCCCTACTTTGTTGAGGGTTTTCATCGAGAAAGGATGCTCTATTTTGTCCAATGTTTTTCAGCATATATTTACAGACTCATATGGTTCTTATCTTCTTTTATTATGTAATGTATCACATTGATTGATTTGTGAATGTTACACCATGCCATAGTTCAGAAATAAATACCATCTGGCCATGGTGAATAATCCATTTAATGTACTGCTGGATTTCATTAGCTAGTCTTGTTGAGAATTTTTGCATCTATGCTTATCAAGGATAATTGTCTGCAATTCTACTTTTTAGTGTGGTTTTTATCTGATTTTGGAATCAAGGTAATAATGTTAGTCTCATAAAATGGTTTGGATGCTTTCCTTCCATTTCTTTTTGGGGGGGCAGTTTCAGAAGAATAGTATTAATTTTATTAATACTATTAATTTTATTAATAGGTATTAATTTTTCTTTAAATGTTTGTTAGAATTCCTCTGGGAAACCATCCATCCCTGGACTCTTATTTGTTGGGTGACTTTTGATTACCAATTCTTTTTTTTTTTTTTTTCTAGTTGTGGGTCTGTTCAGATTTTCTATGTCTTCCTGTTTCAGTTTTGGTAGTTTATATGTTTCTAGGGATTTATTCATTTCTTCGAGATTGCCTAATTTGTTGCCATATTATTGCTCATAATATTCTCTTATATTAGTTTGTATCATTGGTGTTCGTTGTGATCACTCCTCTTTCATTCATGATTTTATTTATTTTGGTCCTTTCTCTTTTTGATAAGTCTGGCTAAGGGTTTATAAATCTCATTTTTTTTTCAAAGAACCAGCTCCTACTTTCATTGGTCCGTTCTATATCAGATCTGTTATATCATGTTTTGATGTATCGAAAATTCTATATCATCTACTTCTGCTCTAATCTTTATTTTTTCTCTTTTCCTGCTGGATTTAGGCTTTTTTTGCTATTCTTTTTCTAGGTGTAAGGTCAGGTTGTATATTTGAGACTTTTCTTGCTTTTGAAGGTAGACCTGCCTCGCAATATACTTCTCTCTTAGGACCACCCTAGCTGCATCCCAAAGATTTTGGACTGTTGTGTTCTCATTTTCATGTGCTTCCATGTATTTTTAAAATTCGTTAATTTCCTGGTTCACTCATTCATTCTATAGTAGGATGTTCTTTAACTTAAATATATTTGTGGTCCTTCCATGTTTCTTCTTGGGATTGATTTCAAGTTTCATAAGGTGATCTGTAAATATGCATGGTATGATCTTAATCTTTTTGTATGTTGAGGCCTGATCTAGGCCTGGTATGTGATCTATTTTGGAGAATGTTCCATGTATACTCAAAAAGGATGTGTACCCTACTGCTTTAGGATGAAGTGTTCTGACTATATCTGTTAAGTACATCTGGTCCAGTGTACCATTCAAATCCTTTGTTTCCTTATTGATCTTGTGCTGTGAGTGGAGTGTTAAATTCCCTTACTATTATTGTATTATTATCCATGAATTTCTTTAAATTTGTTATTGTTTTAAAAGATTTTATTTATTTATTTGACAGAGAGAAACGCAGCTCTGGAGGGAATACAAGCAGGGGGAGTGAGAGGGAGAAGCAGGCCTCCTACCCAGCAGTGAGCCAGATGCAGGGCTGGACCCCAGAACTCTGGGATCATGACCTGAGCCAAAGGCAGATACTTAATGACTGAGCCACCCAGGTGCTGCTTTAAGTTGTTTATTAATTCATTTATATATTTGGCTGCTCCCATTAGAGGCCTACAATTTACAATTATTAGATCTTCTTCTTTTTCTTTTATAATATAGAGTCTTTTTTTATCTCTTATAACAGTCTTTGGCTTAAAATCTAGTTTGCCTGATATAAGAATGACTACTGCAGTTCCAGCTTTCTTTTGATGTCTATTAGCATAATAAATGGTTCCCTACCTCTTCACTCTCAATCTGCAGGTCTCTCTTTTTTTTTTTTTTTTAAGATTTTATTTATTTATTTGACAGAGAGAGAGATCACAAGTGGGCAGAGAGGAAGGCAGAGAGAGAGAGAGATGAGGAAGTAGGCTCCCTACAGAGCAGAGAGCCCGATGCGGGCCTTGATCCCAGGACCCTGAGATCATGACCTGAGCCGAAAGCAGAGGCTTTAACCCACTGAGCCACCCAGGTGCCCTGTAGGTGCCTTTAGGTATAAAATGTGTCTCTTATAGGCAACATATTGATGAGTCTGGTTTTTTGTTTTTATCCAGTCTGACATCTATATCTTTTGATTGGAGCATTTAGTCCATTTACATTCAGAGCAATTATTGAAAGATAAGAGCTTAGTACCATTGTATTACCTGTAAAGTTGGTGTTCCTATAGAGTGTCCTGTTCCTTTCTAGTCTTTGTTACTTTTGGTCTCTCTTTCCCATTCAAATGGTCCCTTTTAATATTTCTTGTAGGACTGGTTTAGTGTTCATGAACTCCTTTGTTTTTTGTTAATCTTGGAAACTCTATCTCTTCTTCTATTCTGAATGACAGCCAGGTCTCTGTGGACAGGTCTGCCACCAAATATGTATCTACTCTTGTAGGTTAAGGACTTTTTCTCCTGAGCTGCTTTTAGGATTCTCTCTTTATCTTTATATTTTGCAAGTTTCACTATAATATGTCATGGAATTACCTGTTTTTGTTGATTTTGAGGGGAGTTCTTTGTGCCTCTTAGACTTGAAGGCCTCTTTCCTTCCTCAGATTAGAGATACTCTTAATTATAATTTGTTCAAATAAACCTTCTGCCTTTCTTCTTCTTTTGGTACTCCTGTGATATAGATATTATTTTACTTTATGGAATTGCTGAGTTCCCTAAGTATACCTTCATGATCTAATAATTTTATTTTCCTCCCCTTTTAGTTTTATTATTTTCCATGCTTTTATTTTTCTATATCACCTGTCCTCTCCTCTGTTTCTTCAGTCCTCATGGTGATTATATCCAGTCTGTTTTGGGATCTCAGTTATGGCACTTTTGATTTCAGCCTGATTAGTTTTTAGGTCTTTTATATCTACTGCAAGGGTTTCTCTGCTGTCTTCTAAACTGCTTTTAATTCCAGCTTGTACTCTTATAACTGTTGATCTAAATTCTTGTTTGGATATATTGCTTATATGTGCTTTGAGCAAGTCCCTCGGGTGATACCTTCCTGACTTTTCTTTTGGGGAGAATTCCTTCATTTTGTCATTTGGGTTAAATTTCTATCTTTCTCATGTTATGAAACCTTATGTTTCTGCACCTCAGAGTAATGCTATATTAAAAAGAGATCATACATTATCCAGGGCTTAGCACTTCAGAAAGTGTTTTGGTGTACGCAGTGTGCACTCTATTATTGCATTTTGGCTATTGTTTCCCACTGCTTCAGCCTCTGCAGAGTTCCTCCTTGCTTGTAGTGGTAAGTGTTTGAACCTTTAACTAGGTGTGCTTTGATTTGTTTGTTGAGATAAACCCAGAAGAGAAAAGAAAAGAAAAGAAAAGAAAAGAAAAGAAAAGAAAGAAAAGAAAAGAAAAGAAAAGAAAAGAAAAGAAAAGAAAAGAGGGGGAAAAGTCCAATATAAGACAAGAAAAAAGGAAAAGGAACAAAAAGCAAGCAAACAAAAAACTATGTCTGATTCCACAGAATAAGAAAGAACATAAAAAGAGTAAGAAAAGAAGAAAAAATAAGCTTGAAGGAAAAAATAAGAGACAGAAATGAATAAACCAACAAATGAACAAAAAAAGTATAAGCCTGATACCAAAAAAAGTTAAAAGAAAAAAAGAAAAAAATATATAAAATAAAAGATAAAGGAATAACAAAACAAAACAGAAGCAAACCTGGTCCTATTTCCACCAGAACTAAAACTGATGCCAAATCACTCCTTAGTTAATAGCCTTGGTACATTTGGGAGACTGCCTGGTATTTTAAAGTAAAGACTCCTGGGCTAGCTCACAAACAGACTTATCCTTGTAAAGATGCTCCTGCCAGGGACAGGGAGGGCAGATTTGTTGTAAGGGGCTCCAGCTTCACCTGGAGGTGCTGTGTTTCTCTATCAAGTCCAACTGTGCTGGGTGGGGGAGGTGGTGGAAGAGGAAGATAGTGTCACCCAGTCCTCTTGTTCCCAGGGAAGGGAGGGAAACTCTTGGCTGTCACTGTTCAGAAGATCCTCCCAGAAAAGCAAAAAATCTCCTATGTCCTGGGCTTTTGTTAGATCACTGTTCTTAACCTATCTGTACCTGGGCCATCAGCATGCCACGGTGGTATCATAGATCTCCTGTATTTTATGCCTGGCCAGTAGCTGGGATTCAAAACTCCAAGTTTTAAAGGGCCTGTTAAGGTGCAGGATCACTCACCTCCCCCAGAGGAGAGTTTCTTAGTGTGCTCAGCACCCTCCTGTCCCCAAAAAGCAGTTTCACAGTGTACCCATGGAGGCTAGAGTCTATTGCAATGCAGTGAAAAGCTACAACCAGATTTTCTGCCATCTCTGCATGCCTCAGTCCCCTACTCCATTTCTGTTCCAGAAAAACAATTGCACGGTGGCTTAAAATCTATGGTGGTAGACTGTGAAAAGCAGTGACCAGATTATTTGAAGTTTGCATGTGTCTCTGCTCTCTGCTCAGTTATGTCCCAGAAAGGTGGCTGTCCAGTGCACACACAGTGGCTTAAGTCTATGTGGCTCACAGCAAAAAGTTGTTACCAGTTATCTGCCCTAAGCTTGCACTTTTGTTCCTGCTGTTGAGTGCAGTGCAACAGTTATCAGCTGGCCTTTTGTCCTTGGAAAGAGAAAATATGCTCTCCCAAATGTACTCTGGGAAGGGAAGTGATCTCTTCCAGTGTGACTTGGGGATCACCTCACAACGGGTGAGGGTACCAACCCTTCCCTCTGTGCTCTCTCCCTCTCCCTGACTTTACTCCATGAAAAGTGTTCCTTCCACTTCATTGCTCCCCCCCTTCCTCTCCCCCAATTCATGGCTCCAAACCTTGCATCTTCTATGTTCGCTCCCTTCAGTTGTGCAGATTGTCTTCTTAATCCTCAGATCATATACCTAGTTGTCCAAAAAAGTTTGGTGTTGATTTAGCTGTGTTCAAGGAAACCGGGTAAACTCCAGTCCTCCTACTACTCCACCATCTTAACTTCTCCCTGGTGATACTTTGTTAAGTGTTAAAGGAAATTTGTTTTTATATAATTTAAAATTCTAATGGCATCAATGATAAATTAATGGTGACACTAATAGTTAATAATTTATATTTTAATATTGAGATAAAAAAGATAAAAATAATTACTACAAACCTATCATATTAAGTAATATTATTTCCAATTATTTCCAATGTGACAAAATTTATCAGTATTAACACATAAAAATTTTTCAGTGATAGGTATTTTCAAAAACAGTTGTTGACTTAGTTTAAATACATACAGTACACTATAAGATTTCCCCCAAATCTTCATTTTCACTTATATAATCTGACAATATTTTGACCTACATGATGAATGTTGCCTACAGCCATATTTCTAGTGGAAAATTAGAAAAACGAGGGCACCATTATGAAACAATGATTTAGGAAAAAGAAACGTACAAACACCACTGGCTGTGTTTGAGCAATAATGTTTTTACTGCCCAATAGAAAATGTGTATCCTGTCAGAAAACTGTGCTAGTCATTGCTTCATAGAGTTGTGAAAGAATAGCATCCTTTTCTACTCCATATACAGTCATCTCTGAATCTAAAATCAGACTATTGTGGTTTAATGAGAGAATTTAGGGGATGTGTCTATATGCAAATAGGTATGATTTGGAAATGTGCACATATGTCACCTGGAAAAGAACAGGTTAGAGATTGAGAAGGATTCACTTTTCGACTAAGATAAAGAAAAAAATATCTGCTTTCAGATGTATAATCATGAATGGGAGAATGAGCTTGTTCTATATTTTATAGCCAGTATCCCCCAGAACAATAAAGATTGCCTAGGAATTTTCTAATTGTCAATCACCTTGTTTCATTATTTTTCCATTACTTTATAATCACCTTATTATGTATGATTTTTAATATTTTGTGAATGTTGTTCTATACACAAGAAAATAAGATGAAATATTATAAACCTGACTGTAAAAAAAAAACAAACATATTGTGTCATTTCCACAAAAGATCTTGCAAATTATTTAAAAAGGCAAGATTTTGAGTTGTTTCAGAGGCATTGAGCTGCTGCATCATTTTCATTTCCACACAGCAAAGCTGAGCATATCATAAGCAATTAATCATGTACTTGTTTATTGTTTTAAATTAAATGTATTTTATACACTTTTTGTTTAGAATTTAATTTAATCACAATCATTCCTATGTGGATCAGTCATTAATTTACCATCTTTAAGAAAAAGGAAGAGAGAACAGAAAGAAAAGAAATGGTTTCTTGCTAAAATAAGAATGGTTCTTTGGATGTCTAGCAATTTTTGATAAGAGAAATGAGATATTGCTATTAATTTTATCTGAAACTGAATGGTTTTGACAAAAAATACATTTACTCTTTTATGTGTCAGGTAATACAGAACATTCCAAATGGCCTTATTCTTGTTATTCAAAAACACTGGCAGGGGTCCCTAGGTGGCTCAGTCATTAAGTGCCTGCCTTCAACTCTGGTCATGATCCCAGAGTCCTGGGATTGAGCCCTGACTTGGGCTCCCTGCTCAGCGGGAAGACTGGTTCTCCCTCTCCCACTCTCCCTGCTTGTGTTCCCTCTCTGGATATGTTTCTTTCTGTCAAATAAATAAATAAAATATTTCTTAAAAAATAAATAAAATAAAAAATAAAAATCACTGACAAACCCACTTTAAGAATGATGGTGGTAAAAGCATAGTTAAATATTCAATTTTTGAAAATAACTTATGGGATTGAAATCTGTGTGGTGAGAGAGGAAAAGCATATTTTTAAAATCTTTCAAGTAACTGATAAATATTAAGATATCAGTAAATATTAAGATATCAGATTTCACTGATTATTTCCAATAAAACTTCAAAAGTAAACATTGTTTATGATTTTCTTATACTTTATTTGTCTGGCCATTTTTAGTGTATTATTATTTTGTTTTAATATATTATTTAATTTTTTTATTATTTTATTTATCTCTATTTTTTTTTAGACCATTTGCTTTTAGTTGTTCTTTTAGATACACTCTCACATATCAAACAGCTTTCTAACTAAAAAAGAGAAATGATTGTGGACCATTCTATTTTTAAAAAATGTTATTTTTAAGGAAACAGTTGACAAAACCAAAAGACAACTGACAGAATGGGTGAAGATATTTGCAAATGGCATATTAGATAAAGAGCTAGTATCCAAAATCTATAAAGAACTTATTAAACCCAACACCCAAAGAACAAATAATCCAGAAATGGGCAGAAGACATGAACAGACATTTCTCCAAAAAGGCATCCAAATGGCCAACAGATACATAAAAAAGTGCTCAATATCCATCAGCATCAGGGAAATACAAACCAAAACCATAGTGAGATACCACCTCACACCAGTCAGAATGGCTAAAATTAACCAGGGAAACAACAGTTGTTGAGGAGGATGTGGAGAAATGGGAACTCTCCTACACTGTTGATGGGAATGCAAGCTGGTGCAGTCACTCTGGAAAACAGTATGAAGATTCCTCACAAAGTTGAAAATAGAGCTACCCTACGATTCATCAGTAACACTACCTGGTATTTACCCTGAGGATACAAATGTAGTGATCCAAAGGGGTATGTGCACATGAATGTTTATAGCAACAATGCCCATGATAGCCAAACTATGGAAGGAACCTAGATGTCCATCAACAGATGAATGGATAAAAAAGATGTGGTGTATATATATATATATATATAAACACATACAAGGGAATACTATGCAGGCCTCAAAATAACAGTATCCTGCCATCTTCAATGACATGGATGGAACTGGAGGGTATTATACTGAGCAAACTAAATCAATCAAAGAAAGATAATTACCATATGATCTCTCTGATACGAGGAATTTGAGAGACAGGGCAGAGGTCCTAGGCAATAGGGAAGGAAAAAATGAAACAAGATGGGACCAGGGAGGGAGACAAACCATAAGAGACTCTTAATCTCCAGAAACAAACTGAGGGTTGCTGGGGGTTGGGGGGCAAGGGATAGGGTAGGTGGGTTATGGACATTGGGGAGGGTATGTGCTATGGTTAGTGCTGTGAATTGTGTAAGACTGATGATTCACAAACCTGTACCCCTGAAACAAATAATACATTGTAAGGTAATAAAAACTAACTAAATAAAAATAAAAATAAATAAAATTTAAAAGTTTAAAACTATCATTTTATATAAAATAATTTTATTAATAGGTTATCATGAAATGGCATAAAGCTAGTTTATAGAAACTTAATGTAAGTTAACTACCCTAACTAGTGCTTTTCTTAAGTAAATATTCTCAAATAAGAATTATAATTAAGTCCTTAAATCTTAGCAAACCAGGTGCACCTGGGTGGCTCAGTTGGTTAAGCCACAGCTTTCAGTTCAGGTCATGAGCCTGGAGTACAGGATCAAGTCCCGCATCGGGCTCCCAGCTCTGTGGAGTCTGCATCTCCCTCTGACCTTCTTTCCTCTCATGCTCTCTCTCTCACTCACTCTCTCTCTCTCAAATAAATAAATAAAATATTTAAAAATAAATTTTAGCAAACCAGTAAAGTTATAAAATAGATCAGTGTTGATTCTATTCCACACAAGTATCTTAGTAACTGTGAATTATTAAGGCAGTTTATAGTAGCAAGTGGTACTTATATTTATAATAGAATTTTTACTGATTTTATTTAATATTATTTTACTGGAATAATATGGAATATTTGTAACACCTGAACATTTTTTTCTTAGTGCAAACTGCTCTTCATTTTTGCTGCTGTAGTTCTTAAAGACTGTTGAATATGTTAGCCTTATTTTTTAATAATTTGGCTGTTTCCAGATTTAATGTGATTTGTTTTCTGTTAATAATAACTTTTATTGGTTTAATTGCTCTCAAATCATAGTAAATGTCATCTCAAGGGGACTGGGTGTGGGAGGAGAGGGATTTACACATGTTTTGTCCCCTAGGAAAACTAGAGAATAAACAGAGAAGCCAGTCCTGTTTCATGGTTCTGCTGAAACACAACAGAATTTTCTTGACTCCTTCATGTTTATTGTTATTTATTTATTTGTTTTCCAAATTTCTATTTAAATTCTAGTTAGTTAATATACAGTACAATATTGGTTTCAGGAGTAACATTGGTTCATCACTTCCATACAACACCCAGTGCCATCATAACAAGTGTCCTACTTAATACCCATCACTCCCCTAGCCAATCTCTCACCCACCTCCTTCCATCAACCCTCAGCTTTTTCTCTATTCTTAAGAGTCTTATGGTTTGTTTTGCCCCCTCTCTCTCTTTTTATCCCCTTGTATATGTTCATTTGTTTTTTTTCTTAAGTTCCACATGTGAATGAAATCATACAGTATTTGTCCTTCTCTGACTGATTTATTTCATTTTAGCATAATACACTCTAGCTCTATCCACATCATTGCAAATGGCATTCTTTTTCATTCTTTTTGATGGGCTGAGTAATATTCCATTGTGTGTGTGTGTATGTGTGTGTACCACTTGTTCTTTAACCATTCATCTGTGATAGACATTTGGACTCTCTCTATTATATGGCTATTGTTCATAATGCTATTATGAAAAATAATAAGCATTGTGTGGCATATGCCCCTTTGAATCTGTATTTTTGTATCCTTTCGGTAAATACCTAGTAGTGTAATTGCTGTATCAAAGGATAGTTCTATTTTTAACTTTTTTGGGAATCTCCATATTGTTCCACAGAGTGGTTGCTTCAGCTTGCATTCCTACCAGCAGTGCAAGAGGGTTCCCCTTTCTCCACAATCTTGCCAACATCTGTGTTTCCTGTGTTGTTGATTTTAGCCATTCTGACTGGTGTGAAGTAATACTTCATCATGGTTTTGATTTTGTATTTCTCTGATGATGAGTGATATTGAGCATCTTTTCACATGTCAGATATCTGGATGTCATCTTTGGAAAGAAAAAGTCTATTCATGCCTTTGCCAATTTCTTAGCTGGATTATTTGTTTTGGGGGGTTGAATTTGATATAGTCTTTGTAGATTTTGGATGCTAGCCCTTTATCAGATATGTCATTTGCAAACATCTTCTCCCATTCCATAGATTGCCTTTTAGTCTTGTTGATTCTTTCCTTTGATGTGCAAAAACTTACCTTAATGAAGGCCAAATAATTCATTTTAGCTTTTATTTTCCTTGTCTCTGGAGACGTGTTAGTAAGAAGTTCCTGTGGCTAAAATCAGAGAGGTTGTTGCCTGTGTTCTCCTCTAGGATTTTGATGGACTCCTGTTTCACATTTAGATCTTCCACCCATTTTGAATTTAATTTTGTGTATGATGTAAAAAAGTGATCCTGTTTTATTGTTCTGCATGTGGCTGTCCAATTTTTCCAAAGCCACTTATTGAATTGACTTTTTTTCCATTGGGTATTCATTCCTGCTTTGTTGAAGATCAGTTGACCATATAGACATGGGTCCATTTCTGGGTTTTCTACTTGTTCCATTGATCTATGTGTCTGTCTTTGTGCCAGTACCATATTGTCTTGATGAATACAGATTTGCAATATAGCTTGAAGTCCAGAATAATGATGTTTCCAGCTATGTTTTACTTTTCAAATCTGCTTGTCTATTTGGGATCTTTTGTGTTTCTATATAACTTTTAGGATTATTTGTTCTAGTTCTGTGAAAAATGCTGGTGGTATGTGGTATGGTTATGGATATCCGATTAAATGTGTAGATTGCTTTTTTTAAACAGTGTTTGTCTTTCCAATACATGATATAGGATGCTTTTCCATTTCTTTGTGTCCTCTTCAATGTCTTTCATAAGTTTTCTATAGTTTTCAGATATTTATTGCCATTTGTATAGATATGATTCTTGATGTTTTTGAATTGTGGGGCTTAATTCAATGAAGTATCATTTCCAAATCATCCTTTTTGTCATTATATTAATTGAATAAACTATTTCTGAAGTGTTGAATAAAGCAACCTGAATATTTTTATCCATTGTTCACATTAAAATCAGTCCCCAAAATAGGAGTTTTCCATTTTTTATATCATAAAATTTCTAAAATCTAAACTCTAGTGAGAAAGTACAATATTATTTTGCATTTTCATTTTACCTTTAATATGTCAACAGGGTGTAGAACTTGGAAATGCTACAATATACTAAATTGTGCTTCCTAATAATTAATATAGAAGCATATTTGGTTGATATAAGTGCCATAGACTCCTTCATTAATAAAGTTTAACTATTGTAACTATAGGCTTGTTCTTATGACTAGATATTTTCAGTAATTTAAATTAATCAATTTCAATGTCTATTTTGGTTACATTCATTGCCAAATTGGCATTTTATTTTCAGCATTTCTCTGTGATACTATCTGTGTTTTCCATTGTAGTAGACTTAAATTACAGAAGTAAGACTATGAAAGAAGAAAGAAAACAAGAAATTAGAAAAATATATGCATAAATGGACAGCCTTCTGAAAGTTCTATTTTCTTTTGCTCTGGGTTGATGCACAGTTTATTAAACTCCAGTGAAGCTTAAACATGTACTGAACATTGAAACTAAAGTCTTACTTTTAATGGAAACAATAGAGACTTCAATTATATAGTACTTTTATACATGTCTCTGACATCTTGTCTGAAAGTGCTTCAAAAATAAAAAATAATGAATCATAGATAATAATTATCTGATGAGTCAATTAAATGCATGATAAATTCTAGCTTTTACAGTGCAATTAAAGTTTCTATCTTATGGATTAAAAAAGAATTACTTTTCATTTTGTAAATGCTCCAAATTCCTAAGTTACCACAGACATTACTTAATTTAGCATACTATGGAAAAGAAGGTATGAAGTGGTAAAATATCTATTTAAAACTCTAGAATTCATAAATATTGCCCTAAAGGGAATTTCATCTTTGAGAATAAACACTGCAATAATTCAAACTACAACAATTAATATTTACTTGATTTAGGGTAATTGCATTTGATTTTAATAGCACCTTTGAAATGAAATAGCATATGAATGAATATGTGTGTGTACACCCAAAGATAATCATATTTTTCATTAAAAGAAAAAATAGGATTATATAATTGTATCTATTTTAGGAAAGCATATCAAAGGAAATATTAAATTTGAATTAGGAGTATAATGGGATTCAAACATTTTCTTCTCTCTTCTCAGAATTCTACCCTTTTTAAAACTCCACTTTAAAATTTTTGATCAATGTGTTTGGAGAGAACAATGTAGCTTTAAATTTCCCTAAAGTACTTTCTCAGAATAATTATAAATTTCCGATTACTTTCTTAGTTGTCTGAATTTTATAAGTTTCAAACATTAATTAATCTTGAAAGTTAGTATTGTTTTAGGAGAATCTCAACTTTTCCAAATGACTCTCTACTGACCTCACTTCAATTTCTCTTAATTACTTTTTTTTTCCTATTCTCTTTCTTTTTACATCTTTATTTTGGAAGATTATGTGGGAGAAAATATAGGCATTCAATTCTTTCAACGTCTGATTTCTTCATATGCTTAAATTTATCAGTCTCTTAGAGTGCTTTCTTGCATTATTCATTCTAGAAACATAAAAACTAGTTCAAAAATATTTTAAATGTCCTTTATCTGAAGGGGTGGGAATTGTTGATGAAGATTCTGGTTAAAACAAACAAACAAACAAACAAAAAATAAAAAAACCTTGGTATTAGTGGAGAACTGGATATACTGTCCAATATCAGTAACAGAGATCTCTTACATTTTAAGAAGGAGCATTTTAATAAATATGACAATATGATACTAAAAAAATTCATATAGCGATAAAGTTTTAAAGAAAATTACAAGATAAGTCACCAACTGATAGAAGTCATTTAAAACAAAACAGAGAAATCATTAGCAGTTAGAATGTGTAGAGCATTCTTCATATGAATAACACTCTAAAAATATAATTAAAAAAAAATAAAGATATGGATAAACAATATGATGAATTACAAATATATGACTATTTTATATCCATTGACTTGCCAATAGCTTAAATGTTGGGATTAGTGAGATTGTGATTCAATAGCAACTCATATATCCCTGATAGAAGTATAAACTTATACAATATTTTAAAGGGATACCTGGGTAATTAATTATCTATTAAAACATGAAATATGTATAAGACAGTGGCCACAGCTAATAACTGGCTATATAAAGACTTTCAGTGTTCAGTCTCATTCAGCTTTTTTTTTTTTTTAACAACACATGATAGATTTTACTTCCCTATCCTTTTTGTATTTAGGCTTGTCCCTGTGATTTTTTTTTCAGGGTAATGGATTGTGAGTGTATTATTTATAATAATATGTGAGCCATATTGTTTCACCCCAAAATTTCTAATAATTTCCATATTATTTCAGTGCAAAGTTCATATAGAAATCCAGTGTTTTCTTCCTCCCTCCCTGGAAGACAAAAGAAAGTTGCATATTCCAGCTCTGAGATTCAGCTTAGTAGCCATGTGAAATTTTTTTTAAGATTATTTATTTTTTATTTGACAGAGAGAAGCACAGCTAGAGAGGGAACACAAGCAGAGGGAGTGAGAGGGGGAAAAGCAGGCTTCCCGCTGAAAAGGGAGTCCAATGCAGGACTCCATCCAAGGACTCTGGGATCATGACCTGAGCTGAAGGCAGACTCTTAACAACTGAGCCACTCAGGAGCACCAGCTATGTGAATTTTTTGAAATTGCCTGATCTTAGCATAAAAATATATTCTTTTAAATCAATGATATTTAAGGTTTGCTATTATATGACAAAATAGAGAATCCTAATACTAATACAAATTCTGTTGTACATATGTAAAAACAAAACATACATTATATACTTTAGAATTATTTGTGTATAGGGGCGCCTAGGTGGCTCAGTTGGTTAAGGGACTGCCTTTGGCTCAGGTCATGATCCCAGAGTCCTGGGATCCAGTCCCACATTGGGTTTCCTGCTTGGCACTCCCCCAGCTTGTGTTCCCTCTCTGGCTGTGCTTCTCTCTGTCAAATAAATAAAATATTAAAAAAAAAAAAAAGAATTATCTGGGTATATACATACTTTTAAATCCAACTAGGTAAACATATTTAAAACACATAATGGAAAACCATGCAGCAATTAACCTATTTTCCACATGTGAAAATGGTCATTTATTGAATAATTTAGACTTCCAAGCATACAAACTAGAAAACTATTTGGTTTCATTTTTTTTTTCCCTTCAGAGTTTATACATGTTCTACTGATCATTTATAACCCCTTCCAGGAAATGATAATATGGGCAGATCTTATGTCTTGTCAATTATTCTCAGCTAAAAGAGTAGTTTCTTTTTAAATTTCAGTCCAAACTAATGACAACTTAGAACAAATATACAACTTGAAGCTCATGTCCTGCCTCCAGATTGGGCCTTACCAGTGAATTAAGAACAAATATCTCTCAGCTTCTCTTCCCTGGGGAACATTACACAAATCTACTTGCCAATAGAGTGCTCTGAGAAACAGCTCTCTTATGTGTAACCTCAGATCTGATATTTACCTGGTAAATATTGGCACAGCTAGTTCCATCTTGATTGATCATTGCCTTTTCAATATTTGTTAAATATTTTAAAATTTACCTCATAAACTTTCCTTTAAGAAGTGCAGCCCAGATGCCTTTTCTGCAAATGGTCCTTAAGAAAACCAATTAACTTACCACACCCAATGTTGGATATACAGCTTGATTACCACCTACAGCATTTCATGTTCCATGCTTGTCTTTGCAGGCTACTCCAACCTGTACCAAATTTCAGGTGCCTCAGATTAGCACTCAGGGATATTTAATTAACATAGGCACATTTCTCAGAGCAGCATGATAGTCTATTGTATTATGTTTGCATACAAATACTTTATATAACCATATAGAAAGATAATTTCATAGTTAACTTAAAAAATAACTAATGTATAGGGAGATGTTGTCTTACAGTAAAACATTCTTAATATTCATCAGATATTTTTAAATGACTTCAAATTCTGTTATTAAAAGTATTATGGCACACACTTATAAAACATAAAAATGATGATGAATATTACTAATATGAAGATGTGGTTCTAATCATGAAGAAGTCTTATAATTCAATCAGTTATAATAGCTGAGACAGGCTAAATCTCTCACTTCATTCTTTGAAAAATATCCAAATGATTTTCCTCAAATCTAAGTAGTTGTGATACTCTCCACAGGGGATTTTCATTCCTTTCTCCATTCACTGCAACTATTTAAAAATAGCTCTATTACTTATCACATTCCTTTGAAAGGAATTTACCCTGGTCTTTGTAAAATATAGCTAACTCCCCACCTTCAAAGCAATTTAGAATTTAGGAGTAGAATTTAAAATACTCATGTGTTAACATAGAAAACAACATCTCTCTGGATA
>PITA01010368.1:0-38235 GCA_004023965.1 Spilogale gracilis
TGGCAGGATCCACCCAACCTGACAATGGGGCTCCCCCGTGGAGCTGGAAGGACGGGCTGGGGCTGAAGTGTGTTCTTCCTCATCCGTCACGGTTTCCCTTTTCACAAGAACTCAGAACTTGGCATTCGGTGTCCTACTTGTGTAATTGAAATCGAGGCAAAGCAGGTGTCCCACGGACACTCTCCTGACCCTCACATGCCCGCTGCTCAGCCCTCCATCTCAGCCCCCTTTCCAAGAGCACAGCAGCAACCTGGCAGGCTGGGATGCAGGGCCCTCCGTGCCGGCCCTTCCCTCTGCAGGGGACACTCTGTCCCCAGGCTTTCCAGCAGCCGGTTGCATTGCAGGGCACCCACTGAGCACCTGTCTGAAGCAGCCCCTGCCCAGCCCCTCTCTCCCTTCCCCCACCCCCCTACCATTTTCACCGCACTTCATGTTCAGAAAGCTGTCTGTGTAACTGTTCACCCAATTTCTGCCCATCTTGGTCCCCGTGGGATTCCCAGCGCCCAGCAGGGTAGGTGCTCCTGGACCTGGGGCGGCCAGACCCGCAGCTAACAGCCTCAAAGGATGCCGCTCCATCTGTCCCCTCAGCCCCCTCCTCAGACACAAGTGCCATGGCGTCCACTGTCCACTCCATGCCTTCCCACTCCTGATGTCCCCAAGCACCCAGCTCTGGAAGAGATAGGCCCAGTTCAAGGCCCAGCTGCTGCACTCCCCCTGCACACTTCAAGTCGCTTTCCCTCCCTGGCCTCAGTTTCCTCACCTGTAAAGCAAGGATGCTAACAGCAGCAGCCCGGGGCTGCTGGGGCCACATGGTCAAATTTCAGACAGAAGTCCCCAGGGGAGCGCACAGGGCGATGCTCCACATACATCACCTCCTACTGGGCATAAACATTCAGCAGCCAGTAAAACTAGGAGTCACCCGGCTCCCATTCAAGCTGAGGGTGACTCCGGTGGGAGGGAGAATCCCAGCACCCAGCAGGACTCTCGGGTACTAACGGGAACCCACAACACACCCAGAAGCAGAGTCTTCTCTCTCTCAGGCCATCTTGCTTCAGACGCAAGGCAATTTTTGTCTTTTATTCGGATGGGAGCTAATGCCCTATAAATATCTCATTATTGGCTTGCATTTTCCCAAAGCTTTCACACAATAAAGGCTTAATTACAGCCTGTGGTTAGCAGCTCCAGTAAATTAAGGGTTAGCTGATGTTCCCATTTTTTCTTGCAATTGAGGGCCCTGTAATTTCGGCATTTCCACTCAAATCCGGCAAGAGCGTGGCAGATGTGGCTCTGACCCAAATGCAAACACCTGGAGAGACACATGGTTCCCTTCCATCGGCGTGAGTTCTGAAAACCCTAAATCTAGAACTGTCCACAGGCTCGTCCTCTGCCCTCGCCCAGAAATGACCAGCTTACCACCAGAGGGTTTCCATCCCTGTACCTGGTGAGGGTCATTATCCCTGGACAAGTTAGCTCTGAGACAGACTTCGGCCGCCCGGAGAAATCGGTCTTCCCAGCCATAAACACAATCCGAACAAGCAAAACCAGCTGAGAATCATATGGGGAGACCACCCACGTTGGGGGGGGGGGGCGTTCAGGAGGCATACACCTTCCCAGGCTTTTTACTCCGAACAATTGCTTTGAACGAGACGAGAGCACACCTCCACCGGGTCCGGAAACGAACAGGCCTTCCACAGCCTTCTGCATCATTAAATCCTCTTCTCGCTCCCTGAGGAGCTACTGCGTAGCTGGTTGTCCCACACACTGTTTGTCCAGCCAACGCGCCACTGTGGGGCCTTTTTGCTCCCCATCCACCACCAAAATACACTAAGTGAACATAAATGACTCTCAGGCCAAGTATCTGATCCCAGCCACCATCTCCACTTAGAAACACACCAGTAATGGGCTCACGCTTGCATTTCAGGATCTGGCTCAGCAGAGGGTCCCACCCGCCACCCGCCCCCCACCCCCACCCCGGGCAAAAGCCAGAAGGCCTGCCTGCACCAGAAGCACTCAATTCTTGTTTCCGCTAAAATAAGGTGGTTTTTATATAAATAAAGTAATTATGAATTCCTTTTCTTTGCGGAAAAAGAAATTAACTGATAGTGAGTCCTCACCCAGGGCTTTTGGCTCTCCTATTTCACAAGGATTAGCTCATTTGATCCTCAGACCGCTCCCAAGGGAGAGGGGACATCCTGATCCCCATTTTTCAGACACATGAAGTGAGGCCCAGAGCAATGAGGTCATTCGACGGACCTGTGACGGGGACAACCACATTCCCATGGGCGCCTTTGGACACTGATCATACAGGCAAAGGAACTTTAGTTTTGCACCGAAAGGAGAAATAGTGGGAATGGCTGTGGTTTCAAAGCATTAAACACCTAGGATTGTGAAGCCACATGCCTGCCCCTCAGTCTGGCAGGGACGAGAGTAGCCAACAGTCATCTGACAGGTGTCTTCCAGCTCCCACTGTGTGCCCGGCAGCAGCCTGGTGTGGCTCCTGGAGGGACACATCACTGAAGACCAAATGGAAATGGGGCTGGAGATGGTAGAGACCCATGGGCAGCTGATTCTTCTCAAAAGAAGAATGGCCCTGGGCTCCTCTGTGAGTTGGCAAGTACTATTCACTGAGAAAATCGAAGAAAAGCTGAAAATCGAAGGCAAGAGCCCTCAGCTTGCCCAGAACCAGGTTGGAAAGGAGTGGAACGGCGCTACCGCAGCCAGCCTTCCCTCTGCCTCCCCCAACCCCACCCCACCCCACCAGGGGCTAACTTCATCTCCCCCTCCCCCGCCTCTTGGGCTATACTGGCCTGCAGGCCTGCAGGCCCGCCCACCTCGTGGCCTTCGCACTGGCGGTTCCCACAGCCTGGGACACTCCCCCAGCAAATCTCCACCAGTGGCTCTTTCCCATATCTGCTTAAAGTCTTGGCTCAAACATCAACTTTCCTAAGGAGGCCTTCTCTGACCACCACCACCCCCATTTAAAATCCGAACTTGCCCCTGCCCTCTCCAGGAGCCTGCTTTTCTTGTCCTTAACAGTTATCAATTTCCACCCTGTTTCTTCCTTATCTGCCCCCCAGGGCAGGGGCTTCAGTATCTTGCTCAGGGCCACGTCGGCAGCCACAGAACAGGACTGGACAGAGTACACGTGCTCAGAAAACAGCGTTTTAAGCACTCTTCCTGTGCTAGACGGGAGTACTCAGTCCTCCCTCCACCCTCAATGACAGGCACCGGATGACTTTATCTTCCCTAAGAGGTAAAACACACCCATGTGGTCACCTGAAAGGGGCTCATGCGTAGATACTGTTAGCAGCCCCATTTCCTAGCTGGGGATACCAAGGTTCAGAGGGGAAAGGTTCACGGGACCAAGCCCAGCCCTGGGGGATTCTGAACTAGAGGCCTCAACCTCAGCTTCCTCCTCTTCTCCCAAGGAAAAATTTCCCAAGCTCCTCCCTCCATTTCGCTGCTGAGGCTAAAAGACCAGGGCACTGGAGAGCCACATCCTTCCCCCTTCTTAAGGCCACATGCTGGTACAGGGCGGACAAGCCAAGGGTCTTAAACTCAAAGGTTTCGAGGGCCAGGAGTCTCCAGGCAAATGTAAAATGAGTCTGGGAGAGTGTTAGGAAGTTGGGAGGAGTGTGGCACCTCATGTGGCCACTCCAAGTCTGACCCAGGCACTTGATGTCAAGCAAGACTTGGGCCTAAGGAGGCCAGAATATGATGTTTCTAACAACAGCTGCCATGGGTAGAGGGTCAATGCACTCTACACCCATTAACTCATGCAGTCCCCTGGGGAGGATCTACTTATCACCCCATTTTACAGAAAAGGAACCTGAGGGCAACCAGGTGGCTCAGACGTTAAATGTCATGATCCTGGAGTTCCTGGATCAAGCCCGGCATCGGGCTCCCTGCTAGGCAGGAAGCCTGCTTCTCCTCCCACTCCCCTTGCTTGTGTTCCCTCTCTCGCTGTGTCTCTCTCTATCAAATAAATAAAATCCTTAAAAAAACTAAAAAATAAAAAATAAAAACAAAAAAAGACTTTAAATGCTATGCAGGTGAAACAAAAGACCAGCAAGAAGGCGTGGGTCCCCAGCTGCCGCTCTGCAACCACTGGTATGGGCTGAGCTAACTGGGCCCTTCTCCCTCGGAGGACTGCATTCTTAGAAAAACCAACAAGGAGGAAGCAATGAAATAGTGAGGCCCGTGCTGACCCCCACACACAGGCCCTTGATATACTCTCTCGCTTATGCCTTGAAACCAGCCAAGGTGTCCACTGTAAGGGTCCACAGTGCAAAGAAGCAAACAGGTTCTTTTTTTTTTTTTTTAAAGATTTTATTTATTTGACAGAGAGAAACACAGCCAGAGAGGGAACACAAGAGGGGGGAGCGAGAGAGGGAGAAGCAGGCTTCCCGCCGAGCAGGGAGCCCGATGTGGGACTCGATCCGGGTCTCCGGGATCATGACCTGAGCCGAAGGCAGTCGCCCAACCAACTGAGCCACCGAGGTGCCCCAGCAAACAGGTTCTCATTCAAAATGAGGCCCGCCTGCTGACCCCCTATGGCAGGGCTTGGTAGCTAAGAAACCTTACCCAAGGGGGTGGGGGGATGGGCGAGCCTGGTGGTGGGTACTGAGGGCACATATTGCATGGAGCACTGAGTGTGGGACATAAACAATGAATCCTGGAACACTGAAAAAAATAAAATAAATTATAAAAAAAGAAAGAAAGGGGGCGCCTGAGTGGCTCAGTTGGTTAAGCCTCTGTCTTCAGCTTGGGTCGTGATCCTGGAGTCACGGGGTCAAGCCCCGCATAGGGCTCCCTGCTCGGCAGGAGGCCTGCTTCTCCCTCTCTCACTCCCCCTGCTTGTGATCCCTCTCTCGCTGTTTCTCTCTGTCAAATAAATAAAATCTTTAAGAAAGAAAGAAAGAAAGAAAGAGAGAGAGAGAAAGAGAGAGAGAGAAAGAAAGAAAGAAACCTTACCCACACTCCAGAAATAAAAAGAAGTTAGCTCTGTTTCAGCAACCCATATCCGAAAAAGTGTTTTACAACTCTGGTTCTCAGGCCCTGAACTAATGATGCTCTTAATGATCAAGGTCACACTGCAGGCTTCAGGAGGAGGTTACCACAAAGAGCCCACTCAGTTGCAGATGCAGCGAGGGGCAGAGAGACTGAGGGGAGGTGGGCAGGGGAGAGAGACCCTGGGTCCCCAACCTAGAGCCCCCAATTCCCCCCTGAACGCCCTTGAGCAAGACCACTCTGCTGAGCCTCTGCTGACAGTCTGTTCTGTCAAGTGGGATCGTCACAGTGTGAGCCTCCTCAGGCTTAAATGCAGTCCAGTGTGTAACCTGAGAGACTTTCATTCCGATTAGTTTTTGTTGCTGATGTGAGAGGAACTGGAGTGGGGAATAACAGCCTGTCCATGTCGACCTACTGTGCGCCGGGCACTGTGTTGAGTACTTTCAACACACCACATCCCTGCATCATGGCAACAGTCTTGCTGGGGGACCAGTACCCCATTTTTAGGAGGGGAAACTGAGGCTGAGAGGCCAAACCACCCTATGCAAGGTCACAAGGCAAATGACATGGACAGAACTGTGCTGTGTGCCCACTGAAAGCCTGGACAGGGAGGAAGATAACCATGGAAAGGGGCCCACAGCCCAGCCCAAGGCGCAGCCCAGGCCTGGCTGACCCGAAGTCCACACCTTTCCGCCACAGTGGACAGCAGGCAAAGCGCCAGAGACAGAAGCAGCAAAGGAGGAAATTCATGCCTCTGAGAGCAAAACTCCAGGCCTCCGGGAAGGCAGGGCGGGGCTGGGCACCCAGCTGAGCTCCAGAGAGCCCTAGCCTGGTGCCCTTGGGCCAAGGATGAGTCTTTTTGGAGCCTGCTCGTGTGTAAGGTGGGGATAAGAAAACCTCCACCTCGTTCACTGTGGGGTTCAAGATGCTGACAGAAGAACTCAGCCTGGGGCCTGCCAGGTGAACATTACCCCTCAAAGCCGGTAACAACCACAGTAATAATGAGGACGACTGTGATGTTATCATCTGGCACCCACAGGCACAAATGGAGTCCTTCCCAGAATGGAGAAGTGACAGCCCATCTGGGAGACAGAAGGGCAAGAGGTGGGGGAAGGAAGAGGAAAGAACCAAACACCCCTGGAGGTACACGTCCGGCTCTCATTCATCAGCTTCCTGAATCCTGGAAACAGCCCAGAGAGTGGAGTTTGCCCACTGGACAGATGGGCAAACCAAAGCTTCTCGGGGCTGCCCAAAAGCCTGATCAGCCCAATTTGCAGGCTTTCGCTTGGGAGCAGGCCTGTGTTCTGGGGCCCCAGAGCACCGTGATATGGACCGGGAAAGAATCCTGAAGAAAGACCCTCCTACACCAGGGTCCTACTTCCAACTGATTCGGAAATTCAGGTTTTATCCTCTGCATGCGCCCAATACCTCCTCCCTACTGCAGAGGTGGGGCTAGACGGCGGGAGCCTGCTAGGGCACTGATGGGCAGACTAAGATAAGACCAGACACCTGTACAGACAGACAAAAGGATCCATTTGGGAGAGAAGCCAGCGTTTGCCAGGGACCAGGCTTCAGAATCAAACAACCGAGAACCAGACAACTGAGTCCCCCAGGGTCTGGCCAGCCAGTCAGACTGCAGAGGCTAGCCAAAGTAACCCAACAGAGGTACGGCTAAGTGTTAAAGTCGGCTAGGGGCACGGACAGGCGGGCAACAGCACTGGTCATCCCAGACAGCTAGCCAGGCAGCAGGAGGCTGCCCTGAGGGACTGGACAGATGGACAGCCAAATGGTGGTGGCAAGGAGTTCTATCCAGGACAGAGAGACAGCCAACCAGACGGCAGGGGCTGCTCCAGATAAATGAACAGCCAGCCAGACCACAGGGGTCGAACCAATAGGTATCTAGCTGGCAGGGTTCGGACAGAGAAGAGGGGCCTAACCCTGACCCACTGGCAATAGATGGTAGAATTCAGCGACGAAAGCTGGGGACCAGAAGAGTCAGCGATGGTCCACCGCACTTCCTGGCCCACGCCCCCCAGTCAGTGAGACGCCCCAAGGGCCTGAGCCGGCTCCCCAGCCCCTGCAGGAAGCCCTCCGCTCAGGGCGTCCCACAGAGCCCGCCTCCCTGTCCCCGTCCCCGTCGCGGGCACGCAAGCGCCGCAGTTACGCCGGCTGCGCAGGGCGCGCCATTCCCGGTCCGCCCTCCGCGCCCTAGGCCGCCGCCCGGCCGCCGTCGCCGCCGCGCTCGCTCACCGGCCGACGAAGTTCTCCAGCACCGAGCTCTTGCCAGCGCTCTGGCCGCCCACCACGGCGATCTGCGGCAGGTCCAGGTGGCAGCTTTGGCCGATGGAACTGAAAGCGTCCTGCAGCTTGTTGACCAGGGGGATCAGCTCTTCCATCCCGCGGTTGCCCATGGCGCCGGCGGCCCCCGCCCGAGCGCCCCGCGCTCCCCGCCTGCCCCCGGCCCTTAACGACGCGGCCCCGCGGCGTCCGCGGCCGTTGCTCCCCGCCCGCCCGGGCCTCGGCGCGACGCCCGCTCCCGGCTCGGCCTCACAGTCGCCGCCTCATCCGGTTCTCAGACGACACCCGACCCGAGGGACCTCCCGCCCGGGCGGAGGCTGCACTCAAAGCCATCGCACCGCCGCCGATTGGCCGATCGTGCTGCCACTCGAACACGCGAGCCAGTGAAAAAGAGCCATAGGCTTGTGGTTGAGTGACCCTTCCCCCCAGAGGGCCTCTCGGCGCGCTCATTGGACCCCAGAACTGTCGCTTTTCCGCAAGAGCCAATAGTGTGGGGGCAGCGAGTTGTCACGGCCCGGAGGCGGTGTTTCGGGAAAAGGCAATGTTGGCTCCGCCTGTTATGGGTTGTCCCGTACGGCAAGAAAACCCAAGTCTTATTGGTAGGAAGTCCCGCCAGTCAACAGTGCCGGCCAATGACATTAGGGATCGATTCATCGACTCGGGCTTGTCACTACCTACTTCCCTAAGAATTCCCCATTGGTTTATATAAATATCACTCCGTTCCTCCAGCCAACAAAACCAGAGAGGATGGGCTTTGACCTCCGAATCCTGACTTTGAGCGAGAACTTCTGTGTCAATCAAAGAATCTCCGGTTCTTGTGATTGTTGTAGATCGGCTAGTCTTCTGGAGTAAAGGATAAGGCCCACCGTACTCGCCAAAGGGCGACACCTCGTGGTGGGACCCGGTAGTGATAGTCGCTTCTGAGTTTCCGGCCTCTAGAGAAAACTACAAGTACCAGAATGCATCTTGGCCCGGGGTTGCAAACCAGCTTTTCGCGCGAGGTTTCAAAGCGCTTTGACAAGGAGTTCGGCGTTAGTAGTTTCTAGGGAGAGGCGGTCGTTGGCTCTCACTTTCATTCCTGTAAAGTCCCACCTCCATGCTTTTGCAATTGCTGTGTCCTTTCCTAGGATTACCTTCCGCTCACACCCCAATTTGATTCGGCTACCGCCTGCGACGTTGTTCCCCGCCTCTTCAACTGGAGTGCTTCGTGACCTTTTTGAGCACCCAATGGAACTCAACAGATCTCTAGCCAAGAAAAGATACTATTTTGCAGTCGTTGTTGGAGGTTCTGGGAGTTAGGAATCTTGACCTCGTGGGATAAAAGCCGGGGATAGGTGAAACGATTTTATGAAAAGTAGTCATTTGATCCCCATGGGCACAGACTGCCCAGAGAGAAGTCCAATAAGGCGTCAGATGCAATGGAGGTAGGGAAGTGGGCTAATGAGGCAGTAACAGGAGAATGGCAAAGTGGTCAATGGTATATACCTGTTCCAAGACCTAAAACCCAGAGGGGTGGGCAAAAAGTTTAACAACAAGGGATGCCACGGCAGCCTTGACCACAGAAACAGAAGCCGGGAAACACCCTACATCCCCTTCATTGAGCTGGTTAAATAAATACTGTGCAAGGGCTCTTAAGACAGGCAGTCTTCATGTTCTGATGTGTAAACAATTTGAAATATATTAAGAGAAAAAAAGTACAGAACTGCACACAAAGGGCGTCCACATTCATGAAATATATACATGGAAAATCTCTGAGAGAATACACAAACTGATCAAATAGTTGCATTTTTATCTATTAGAATGGTGGATCCTACACATTGTACACATGATTACTTTTTCAATATAAAAACCCTTCTCTTCTAAGAGCACCAGCTCTGTAATTGACCCCACAGCTCATGTGCCTATTTGCTCACTTCATTCCTCTGAATCTGTCTCCTCATGCAGCTACAAATCCAACACAAAGTTGCAAGAATTAAACACACAGACAACCACTCAGAACAGTACCGGGTACTGTGTTCTAGCACCTGCTAGATCACACCTACCGTGATTACTGACAGCAAAATTAACCCATGCGTCAAGAATCAAGGCTCGGAGCAGGGGCTCTAGAGCCAGGGGGCTTCCTCGGACAAGCTACTTTCCCTCTCTGCCTGTTTGCTCACCTGTGAAAAGTTGGGGAACAAGAAACCACCCTCAGGGTGGCTGGGGGGGGGTCTAAGCCACAGGAAAAAGGATGCAGCTCCCTTGCTGCATCCTACAGCAGCCACCTACATGTACATCCTACATGCTGAGCTGTGCCAGGTAGTTTCCAGAGAACAGCCACTGCCAAGATAACTTGTTATTATTATCAATGGGGGGAGGGGGGTGGACAGACACAACACGGGGATGACGCACTGGCCACGGTGACACTCAGAAGAAGATGACCAAGACAGGCCACCTTCCCAAGAAGGCACAAATGACACTCTAAATTAGAATAATAATTTTTAAAAAATCCTTTGAAGCCTCCCATTCTGCCCCTCCCTCCCCCATGCCCCCAAGCCAAATCAACTCAGTGTGATCCCCACTGAGGCCAGGGCTTCGGTGGCCCAGATGGGACAGAGGGTGGGGTCCCCATACATGGTACCCATGAAGTCCCGTACGAAGTCTGGAAAGCGCTTCTCCACGATGCTGGCCCGGACGGCACTCATCAGCCGCAGCTATGCGTTGGGGGGGGGGGGTAGTGTCAGTCAAGGTGTCAGCCAAGGGGCCCCAGGGCCCTCTCCTGCCCTCCGCCCAGGCCTGGCCCACCCTGCTGCAGGCCCACCTGGTAGGCGATATTGTGGACAGTGAGGTGGTGCAGGGCGGCCGTGTTGTCACTGTGCAGCAGAGCGTGCAGGAAGGCCCGGCTGTGCCTGTGGGCGGGAGGCTGGGGCTCAGCCACGCGGTCCTGCAGCCCTCCACACCCTCACCCCGCCCCCCAGGCCCCTCGTCCCCTACTTCTGGCAGGTGGGGCAGGCACAGTCGGAGTCTATGGGCCGGAAGTCCTTCTCATACTGCTTCTTCTTCAGCTGCAGGTTCCCGGTGGGCACCAAAGCTGAGCCAAAGCGCTGGTGGAGCGATGGACAAGAGCCAGGGGGGGTCAACTAGGTCTTCATCCACACCGGCCCCGCCCCCACCTTGTCCCCCGCCCCCCCCATCTGCCCCCTGCCCAGGGCCTCACCGCCGTCCGCGTAGGAAAGACGCAGTCGAACATGTCACATCCAAGAGCCACGCAGACCACCAGATCAGTGGCATAGCTGAGAGGGCCACAGCAGGAGGGAGCAGAGAACCTCATGTCCTGCTCACACACCCAGGCCCCCCGCTACAGACACTCCGACTCCCCAGGGACTGGGCCACATTCCCTCTGAGCCGCCCCCCAAGGAAAGCCACATCCCCCTCTAGTCCCCTCCCAGGCAGGGCTGTGTCCTTCCACCAACACCAGCCCCAGGAGGAGACCCCAGGAACCCGCTCGCTCCCCACAGGTAGGGCTAATTCCCCTCGCCTCCACATACCCGACCCCCATCAGGTAGCGTGGCTTGTCCTTAGGTAGCCTTGAGGTGCTCAGGGCCACCATCCTCCAGAACTGGCCCTTGCTCTCGCCCCCACTCAGGCCCCCGATGGCGAAGCCCGGCACGTCCCTCTTGGTCATCTCTGGGGGCACAGGGCAAGGTGAGGGGCCACCAGGCAAAAGGAAATACGCCCCCTCCTCGGCAGCCCCAGGGCTGACCCTACCTAGATGTCCACAGCCCCTCAGGAAGAAGCGGTGGGTCTATCTGTCTTTCCATCTGTCTAAAGGCTGCTGGTGATCTCAGCTACCATTTGTTGGGTGCCCGCTGTGTGTGATGCCCCCTCCCTTCCTGCAAACCGGGAGAGGCCCACCGGCCTATGCTCCCTTAACTGACACCAGGTGTGTTTCAAAACTGAGCACTTTCCAGATTTTAGAACAGCGAATGTCCCATGTGCCAGATAACGGTCTGTCCTCAAGCACCGTAACGTTTCTGTGGCAAAACACGGAGACTCCCAGCAACTGGGGTGAACAGTCCCACAGGTCTGGGCTGGCCACCAAAGGAGTTAGCTGCAAATTCCTGCATGTTTTGCATTTTAGAAGCGGGCCACTAGGGCTCCAGAACTGCAGCTCTGCACCGTTGTTGGGTGTTCGGGGCTTGACGCTGGCCCGAAGCTACAAATGCCAGATGCTGGATTTGAACCCAGGTCTAGCCTCTGAGCCCAGCCATGTCTTGGGCCCCAGGTGCCTAGTTCAACCACGGGAGGCCACAGCATTAACAAAATGGACCCGGTCTGAGGGTCGGGTTTTGAAGCTGGAACAAGCAGCCAAATCCACAGGGGGCATGTTGTTCAAATGTGGCCTCCCCGTCCCCTCCCCTCTCCATGGACTCTGATCCGGTCATGGAGAGAACCCAGGCAGTGCTGGTGCGGGCGAGCTTGGACCACTTAGAGAAGCAGCACCCTCCTGGCCTAGAGCCGAATTTGCTCGGGCAAGACCAGCACGGTGGGTTGTTGTTTTTTTTAAATGAGCAAACAGAGAATGACAGGAAATGTTTCACCGTGTTAAGGGTAAGGTTTCCTAAAGTCTTGGTTTCATCTGTGTCCACAGACACTGAGCTGTGATGTGAAATATATCTCTGCCTGGGGGTCTCTGTTAAAAAGACTTACTGGGCTGGAAGCTGGGCACAGCTTGAGAACAAAAGGAATTACAACAAGGACATTCGGCACAACGGTACACACTGATGCCAGGCGGAGGCACAAGACCCTGGCAGACTTTCCTGTTTATCCTCACTTTGACCTAGGACATTGGGAACATGTGCCCATTTTAGAGGAAAAAAGGGAGGCTCAGAGAAGCCAAGCCACTAGCCCAAGGGTGCACATCCATGATCAGAGGTCTGCAGCCGGCCGGCCAAACTCTAGGACTCAGAGTCTTGCCTATGACATTTCACTGCCTTTGAGCCCCCATCTCTGCCTCCTCTGAGGTGTCTCTGTCTCCATGCCATGGCCTTCATACTGGCTTGTCACTCTTCCCCTGGGCAAATACTCCAACCTCCTCCTGGGTCCTCTGCTTTCTGTCCTACTGGGATATTTTCCCTGATGCCTTTGGTCCCTGTCTCTCTCCCATTCAGCAGACCTCCACGGCTCCCCAGGACCTCAGTGTGGTATCCCACAGCCCCCACTGTCGGCGCCATGTCCTGGGCCCCACCCCTCACTCCTGACCCCGGGGAGGAAGCAGCACTTGTCTCGGTTGATGCTGTAGGTTCTACAACCCAAGAACTGGGTCCAAATCCAAGCTGTGTGGCTTGGGGTTGGCTTCAGGCTCCTCTTCTGTAACCTCGGGAACCTGGTAGTTCCCACCTTATGGGATGGTTATGAAAACTCAGTGGATCAGTCTGAGACTGGCCCATGACACAGCGTCTGATGAACACCCCCAAATTGCTAGCTATTGGAATTACTATCATCTGGCAAACATTCTAGTCTGTTCTGCCTCTGGGCTTTGCTTCAGCTCTTCTTTCCACCCACCAACAACCACCATCCACACCATCACATGCCAGGCCCATGTGGGGCCCTCAGTGATGGACAAGCCCTGGATGGACCAGCACATGGGTCTACCTTCAAGGCAGGTGGCCCGAAGATCCGCGTCTAGCCCACCCTGGATGAT
Source organism: Spilogale gracilis (assembly GCA_004023965.1). Classification (NCBI taxonomy): domain Eukaryota; kingdom Metazoa; phylum Chordata; class Mammalia; order Carnivora; family Mephitidae; genus Spilogale; species Spilogale gracilis. The sequence goes on from PITA01010368.1 coordinate 12,992, forward strand.
GGCAAAGAGGTTTTGCTTGTCTGGTCGCTGATGGGCGGCGATGCACCGATCCAGCCAGCGGATCGACCTGTAAGAAGGCCCCAGTCATGAGGCCTAGCTAGGCTAAGGAGACACGGCTACCAGACTAGGATCCCCCACACACACACCCGCCTACACACACCTGTACATGGCCTCCTCCACACGTGGCCCCGTCACAGTGCTGCTGACCACATCATCCAGCTGCATGATGATATCTGAGCCTGGGGGGGTTAGACAGAAGCACCATCACTAGGAAAGCCTTCACTTCCTGTTGGGGATAAGCTGGACCTCAGAAGTCCCTCCTTGGGTCTTGCTGACTTCCACATAGCCCCCGAGTCTGTTCATACAACAACCAGAGGGAGCTTTTGAAAATACCCATTGGACCTCACTCCAGCTAAAACCCTGCCCAATGGAATAAAATCCCACCCCTGCAAAGTTACCTTTCAAGAGCAAAATGTTGGGAATACAGTGACCCGCCATAGCGTGGCGAGCAATAGCATGATGGGAGCCCAGGTGACCATCAACAGGTGTCTGGCTCGATAAATCATGGTCCAACCCTTAAGAGAATGTTCCTTTCTCACAATTCTGGAATCTACAAACCTCTCAAAACCAAAGACTTTATCTCACACCTATGGCATACTTAATTTGGCAGTAAATTCAAGACAGTTGTAATCTTTAATAAAATCCAATTTAGCAGGTGACTTATTCAGCGTCAAAAAGGAAGAAAATTCTGGGCCCCTGGGTGGCTCAATTGGTTAAGCAACTGCCTTTGAGTCCTGTCATGATTCTGGAGTCCCAGGATCAAGTCCCACGTTGGGCTCCCTGCTCAGCGGGGAGTCTGCCTCTCCATCTCACGCTCCCCCTTCTCATGCTCTCTCCCTCTCATTCTCTTGCAAATAAATAAATACAAATCTTAGGGAAAAAAAAAAAAAAGGAAGAAAATTCTGACATATAGTACAAACATCTTGGCCATTATTCTCAGTGAAATAAGCCAGGCACAAAAATGACAAATACTGTGTGATTTCATTTATATGAAGTCCCCAGAGAAGTTTAGAGACAGGAAGTAGATGGCAGGACCCAGAGGGGGATGGGGAGTTAGTGTTTAACGGGAATGGAGTTTCAGCCCCCCAAGATGACCAGTCCTGGAGAAGCGTGGCGGTGATGGTCGCATAACAATGAAAATGTGCTTAGTGCCACTAAATCGGACACTTAAACATTGTTATAGGTGGGGTACCCGGCTGGCTCGGTCAGTAGAGCACGCCACTCTTGGTCTCACGGTCATGAGTTCAAGCCCCACATTGGGCATGCGGCCAACTTAAAGAAATAAGTAAATTTAGGGGCGCCTGAGTGGTTCAGTCATTAAGCGTCTGCCTTCGGCTTGTGTTGTGATCCCAGAATTCCGGGATAGAGTCCCGCACTGGGCTCCCTGATCGATGGGACGCCTGCTTCTCCCTCCCTCATTCCCCCTGCTTGTGTTCCCTCTCTCCGTGTGTATTTCTCTGTCAAATAAATAAATAAAATCTTTAAAAAAAAAACAGGAAAAAAGTAAATTTAAAAAATAAATAGAAAAGGGTTACGGTGGTAAATTTTTTCTAATGGTAAATTTTATGTTACATGTATTTTACCACAGTTTATTTTTATTTTTTAATTTTTCTTTTTTTAAGATTTTATGTATTTATTTGACAGAGAGCAAGAGAACACAAGGGAAGTGGCAGGCAGAGGAAGAGGGAGAGAGAGAAGCAGGCTCCCCACTGAGTTAGGAGCCCAATGAAGGAACTCGATCCCAGGACCCTGGAATCATGACCTGAGCTGAAGGCTTACGAATGAATGAATGAATGAATGAATGAATGAATAGGCGCCAGGGTGGTGAGATCCAGCCCTACCTCCAAACCCATCTCCAGCTCCTTCCTCAGCAAGGAGTCCCCTTCGCATTCTCTGCTTCTCCCTCTGCTCCTCCCCACCCCCCACCCCGTCTCAAATAAATAGTCTTTTTTAAAAAGGAAGACAGGAAGGAGGTAGAACTAGACACTACATAACGTGCGGCATATATAATATATATTTAAAAAGAAATGTTCATTGTCTTTATGGAGGAACGAGGGATACTGATGGAAACAGGAAGCATCAAAAGCTTCCCCCATCGCCCGCTTGTTGCTCTCTTTATTTCAACATATCTTTGCCCCGCTAATTTGCGGTTTAAGAGAAAGAACAGCTTTAGAGATAGTAATAAAAGCTCCTGCATGCCAGGCACTGTGTTAAGACATTTACAAACATTACGTCATCATTTCTGTAAACTATCCTCATTTGAGTTAGCTTGTCTGAAACACAGGCAGGGGGAGTGACTTACCCCAAACCGAGCAGCGCATAAGGAACAGGCCCGCCTCACCTCCACCCTCTGGAGGCAAGACAACAAGAGGTGGCCCAGGTTTCGCTCACCTAAAGCGTTCTGGATCTCCACCGACTTCTCCGGGCTCAGAAGAGTCTCGTCGCCATCGTAGGGGGAGCGGAAGCGGACGCCCTCCTCTGTCACCTCGGACAGGGACACCAGAGACACCATCTGGAAGCCGCCGCTGTCCTGGGGGAAATCCCACCGTAGGGCTGTCAGGGGGTGGGACTGGAGAATCTCCACCTCCGAGAAGTGCCCTGGGATCCCGGGCCCGACTCCACCTCACCGTCAGTAGATTGTGGGGCCAGTTCATGAAGCCGTGGAGACCGTGGGCTTTCTGGATCAGCTCGGGGCCCTGGATTAGGAGAAGAAAGGATCAGGTTAGGGGTGAGCGCTACCCTGCGGGCTCATGTTGGAGGACAGGCCGGCCAGCTACGGCCCCCGCCGCTCCTCCATGCCCATGCCTGCCGCCGCCCCGCCAAGGCAGAACCCACCCACCGGCCTCAGACCCAGGTGGTAGGTGTTGCCCAAGCAGATGCGGCAGCCCAGAGCGTCCAGCTGCTCAGCCGTGATGCCCTTCATAGTGGCCTGTGTGCCTACTGGCATGAACACGGGAGTGGCTACCGGCCCGTGCGGCAGCCGCAGCTCCCCTGCCCGGGCCCTGGATCGGCTGCACTCGGCCACCAGCCGCATGATCCGCGGGGCCGACTCCAGAGACGTCTGGCTGACTGCTGCCGCCATCTTAGCTAAGTGAACCACGTGGACACTGCAACACCCTGGGCGGCGCCATGTTGACTGAAGTCACATGAGGCGGGTCGCGGGCGGTCGCTTTGGAAGGGCGTGGAAGAACCATGGCAACGGACGCCGGCTCGCCTGTCCCCACGGAGCGCCGAGTTCATTCCCACCCGCTGCGTCTTGTTCGGAAAAATAACTATTGTTATGGGTTCGAATTCCGCCCCCTCACTTCTCTCCTCTATAATCAAAGCTTCTCTCTAAGCGATCATTTTCTCCTCTATAAAATGGGGCGAATAATAGTGTTTTGGCATTAAAAACATTGTAAAAAGGGGGCGCCTGGGTGGCTCAGAGGGTTAAGGCCTCTGCCTTCAGCTCAGGTCATGATCTCAGGCTCCTGGGATCGAGGCCCACATCGGGCTCTCTGCTGGGCGGGGAGCCTGCTTCCTCCTCTCCCTCTATCTGCCTCTCTGCCTACTTGTGATCTCTCTCTCTGTCAAATAAATAAATAAAATCCTTTAAAAAAAATAAAAATAAAAATAAAAATAAAAACATTGTAAAAGGGGCGCCTGGTTGGCTCAGTCGGTAGAGCATACCACTCTTGACCTCGGGGTTTTAGGTTCAAGGCCCACATTGGGCATAGAGATTACTTAAAATAAAACCTTTTAACAAATAAACAAAAATAATCTCTGTAGGGCGCCTGGGTGGCTCAGTCGTTGAGCGTCTGTCTTGGACTCAGGTCATAGTCCATGGATCCCAGGGTCGAGGGCCACATCCGGCTCCCCACTGGGCGGGAGGCCTGCTTCTCCCTCTCTCACTCCCCCTGCTGGTGTTCCCTCTCTGGCTGTATTTCTCTCTGTCAAATAAATAAATAAAATCTTAAAAAAGAGAGAGAGATCTTAATAAACTGCCTTGCACAGGCTTTGGTCTATCTTGCCCATTGATATGTCCGAAGAACTTAGAACAGCACCTAGCACACAGTGCGTGCTCAATATACGTTGTTTTATACAATGAGAGAAAGACTCCCGGATTTATAAAAGAGACTTGAGACTCAGAACCCAGCCACATATTTTATTTATTCATTCATTTATTCAGTGTAGACCTACATATATACATACCTACTAGTGCCAGCCTTCATGCCTCACAGGGATGAGAGAGCTGGGTCATGGATTTATTGAGCACTGTGTTCCACTAATAATAACAAAATATTATATGCTATATAATAATTATTGTTGTTGAAAATGGAGCTACTATCGGTCCCAGCCAGCAGAGGGCGGCATTGCCCCAGAATCCTTCCTTTCAGTGGCCCATTGGCCTGAATTGTGCTGATTTGAGCAAGACTGACCTTCAAAGACCCTTGGGCTAATGATGCCAGCTTTTCTGGGTGGTGGACAGTCTTCACTGAAGCCACGTCTGGAAAACACCCAACCATGAGACCCACCTCGGGGCCTTTGCCCTGGCTATTGCCTTTATTATTTTTTTTTTTAAAGATTTTATTTATTTGACAGAGAGAAACACAGCCAGAGAGGGAACACAAGCAGGGGAGTGAGAGAGGGACAAGCAGGCTTCCCGCCAAGCAGGAAGCCCGATGTGGGACTCCATCCCGGGTTTCCGGGACCATGACCTGAGCCGAAGGCAGTCGCTCAACCAACTGAGCCACCCAGGCGCCCAGAGAATTTTTTCTTTTCTTTAAATATTTTATTGCCTATGTCCTTTAATCTTCCCCTTGTCATTAATAGCAGTTCAATCCTTCCAGGAACTCAGACCAGAAACTTATGGGTGGTCCTTGACCTCTCACTGTCTTATTCCCTGCATGTGACTTATCAACAAATTCTAGGGGTTCTGCTTTCTTTTTTTTTTCTTTTTTTTTCTTTTTTTTTTTTAAGAATTCGCTTTTTTTTAAGATTTTTTAAAATTTATTTATTTAGGTGGCGCCTGGGTGGCTCAGTTGGTTAAGCGACTGCCTTTGGCTCAGGTCATGATCCCGGAGACCCGGGATCGAGCCCCACATCGGGCTCCCTGCTCGGTGGGAAGCCTGCTTCTCCCTCTCTCACTCCCCTTGCTTGTGTTCCCTCTTTGGCTGTGTTTCTCTCTGTCAAATAAATAAAATCCTTAAAAAATAAATAAAAATAAATAAAATTTATTTATTTGGGGCGCCTGGGTGGCTCAGTTGGTTGGGCGCCTGCCTTCGGCTCAGGTCATGATCCTGGAGACCCGGGATCGAGCCCCACATCAGGCTGCCTGCTCGGCAGGAAGCCTGCTTCTCCCTCTCTCACCCCCCCTGCTTGTGTTCCCTCTCTGACTGTGTTTCTCTCTGTCAAATAAATAAAATAAAATCTTTAAAAAAATAATAAATAAAATAAGATAAAATTTATTTATTTGACAGAGAGAGAGATCACAAGTAGACACAGATGCAGGCAGAGAGAGTGGAGGAAGCAGGCTCCCTGCTGAGCAGAGAGCCAACGCGGGCCTCGATCCCAGGACCCTGGGATCATGACCTGAGCCGAGGGCAGAGGCTTCAACCCACTGAGCCACCCAGGTGCCCTAAGCTTTACTACTTTAATGTTTTCTACAAATGGAGTCTTTGAATTGCCATTTTCTTTTCTTTTTTTTTTTTAAGATTTTATTTATTTATTTGACAGAGAGAAACATAGCCAGAGAGGGAACACAAGCAGGGGGAGTGAGAGAGGGAGAAGCAGGCCTCCCGCGGAGCAGGGAGCCCGATGCAGGGCTCGATCTCGGGTCTCTGGGATCATGACCTGAGCTGAAGGCAGTGGCTTAACCAACTGAGCCACCCAGGCGCCCCCCCCTTTTTTTTTTAAGATTTTATTTATTTATTTGACAGAGAGAGAGATCACAAGTAGGCAGAAGGCAGGCAGAGAGAGAAGAGGAAGCAGGCTCCCCGTGGAGCAGAGAGCCCGGTGTGGGCCTTGATCCCAGGACCCTGAGATCACAACCTTAGCCGAAAGCAGAGACTTTAACTACCACTGATCCACCCAGGCACCCTGAATTGCCATTTTCCAGTAGTCATAGGTCATTTTCTCACAGGATTGCCTCAAGAACATCCTCAACATTATGATTTATTCCAAATATGTTTCATAATAGCTATAATTTGATAGCAAAAAGGAGATATGAGGGGAGCCTGGGTGGCTCAGTTGGTTAAGCTTCTGCCTTCGGCACAGGTCATGATCCCGGAGACCCGAGATCGAGCCCCGCATCGGGCTCCCTGCTCGGCAGGAAGCCTGCTTCTCCCTCTCTCACTCCCCCTGCTTGTGTTCCCTCTCTGGCTGTGTTTCTCTCTGTCAAATAAATAAAATCTTTTAAAAAAAAGGGGGGGATATGAGAGAAACTGCCAGTTGTTTCTCGGTGTCTATGCCATCTATTCTAATAAAATCATCATAAGGACGCCTGGGTCGCTCGGTTCATTAAGTGTCTGCCTTGGGCTCAGGTCATGATCCCAGGGTCCTGGGATGGAGCTTTGCATTATGTTCCCTGCTCAGCATGCTTCTCCCCCTCTTTCTGCCTGCTGCTCCCCCTGCTTGTGCTCTCTGTCAAATAAATAAGTAAAATCTTTTTTAAAAATCATTATACCATACCTGGTCCCTGAAATCTACTTTGTTTCCTATGATTATGTGTCTAAGATTTATTTATGCCCTACTTAGTTGTGGTACATTCTTTTCTTCTGCAAATCAGCATACCATCAGGTATTGTTATAAATATACCATCATCTACTTATTCATTTTCTAGTCAGTTGTGAACTTTTCAGTGTTTTTTGTTTGTTTTTGCTATTACAAAAAGTTTTGCTGTGAGCATCGGTGTATGTACCTCCTTGTACACCCATGAAAGAATCATAGGAATGAACTTGCAAGACCCTAAACTGGATGGATATTCAACTTTCCTAAGAAGTACCAACTTTTTTCCAGGTGATTACAGCAATCGACACAATAGCAGTGTAAGAAAACTTCCTTGTGTCAGACATTTAACTAACTGCGCCACCCAGGAGCCCTGGCATGCAACTCTTGATCTCAGGGTCCTGAGTTTGAGCCCTATATGGGTGTAGAGATTATCTTTATTTTTATTTTATTTTATTTAGATTCCATCCATTTATTTGTCAGAGAGAGAGACAGAGCACAAGCAGGGCGGGCAGCAGGCAGAGGGAGAAGCAGGCTTCCTGCTGAGCAGGGAGCTCAAATCCCAGCTCAATCCGAGGACCCCACGATCATCATCTGAGCAGAAGATAGACACTTAACAACTGAGCTACCCAGGATTCCGGGATTACTATTTATTTATTTACTTATTTATTTATATGTTATTTATCAAACACAGAGAGAGAATGAGAAAGCACCAAGCAGGGCGAGTGGCAGGCAAAGGGAGAAATAGGCTCCCAGCTGAGCAGCTGAGCCAGCCACCCAGGCGTCCCCTGAGATTACTTTATTTATTTTTTAAAATATTTTATTTATTTATTTAACCGAGAGAAACACAGCTAGAGAGGGTACAAGCAGGGGGCGGCGAGAGAGGGAGAAGCAGGCCTCCCCCCAGGCAGGGAGCCCGACGAGGGGCCCGATCCTGGAACTCTGGGATCATGACCTGAGCCAAAGGCAGACACTCAACAACTGAGCCACCCAGGTGCTCCTCCCTGAGATTACTTTAAATAAATAAAGGAATGAATAAGGAATATTTATCAATTCTTCCATTTTCAGGGGTGCCTGAGTGGCTCAGTTGGTTAACTGTCTGCCTTCGACTCAGGTCATGATCTCAGGGTCCTGGGATCAAGCCCCATATCAGCTCCTTGCTTAGCAAGGAGCCTGCTTCTTCCTCTGCCTCTTCCTGTCTCTCATGAATAAATAAATAAGATATTAAAAAAAAAAACTCTTCCATTCTCAGAACTCTTAAATTCTGTCAATCAGGTGTGTATGACACAGCATCTCACTGTGAGTTTTCTGTGATTCTCTTGCATTTCTGTGATTCTTACTGAGATTTGACATTTTTTCAGATGTTGGATCCATTTAGCAAGATCTTTCAAAATTCAGTTTAGGTAATTTGGCAACAGAATTCAACATGGTTGATCTGCTGAGCATTTCCTTTTTAAAATTTGGCATTTTGAATGTATATGCTATAAAAATATATAATAGATATATTCTTTTCTTTAAGTAAACTCTATCCCGTGTGGGGCTCAAAATCACTACTCTAACATCAAGAATTGCATGCTCGGGGTGCCAGGGTGGCTCAGTCGGTTAAGCATCTGCCTTCGGCTCGGGTCATGATCCCAGGGTCCTGGGATTGAGCCCAGCATTGGGCTCCCTGCTCAGTGAAGAGCCTGCTTCTCCCTCTCACACTACTCCTGCTTGTACTCCCTCTCTCTTTCCCTCTGTCAAATGAATGGGTGGAATCTTAAAAAACGAAAGGAAGAAATCTAGTCCTTCTACCTCTGTGAGGCCACCCTCTCATACAGCTTTTTTCCTGAAGGAGAAGGCAGTTTTAGGGATTGCAGCATAGAGCAGGGGTGAAAAGGTTACAAACGGAGGAATCTGGGTCAGAAGAGGCCGGGGGCGGGGGGCGGAATTCGGGCATCACCACTCAGAAGCCAGGTGACTTTGTTCAGGTGATGCCACCCTCTGAGTGCCACTATTTTACACTTTAAATTGGGGCAGAGGGTCATTATGATGGTATAAAGTGTCTAGTGCACTTTGAGTCCTCAAATACCCACATGAATATACATGTAATAAACATCTTGAAACATCCATTCTGTGTCGGGCTCTGTTCTCATTGCTGGCAACACAGCAGTGAATAAGGAAACAAAAATCCATGCCCTGGATGAGCAAACAAGAAAAATATGTAAAACATGCCATATCTCAGGTGGTGAAAGTGCTGGGGAATAAAGAGGGAGTGGAGAAGAGGGAGGGGAGAAAGATTTGGGAAGTGACTATTATTAAATCGTCTCTACACCCAATGTGGGGCTTGAACTCATGACCTCAAGATCAAAAGTCATATACTCTATCAGCTGAACCAGCCAGGCACCCCTGGGAGGTGACTACTTTAAGTAGGCTGGTCAGGACCAGAATCACCAAGAAGATGAGATGTGAGTTAAGACCCGACCTGAAGAAGATCTGGGAGGAGCCATAAGATGTCAGAGAGAGAGAGAGGAGTGCCTGGCTGGCTCAGTTTGGTGGAGCCTGTGACTTTTTTTTTTTTTTTAAGATTTTATTTATTTATTTATTTATTTATTTATTTATTTATTTATTTATTTGACACACAGAGAGAGATCACAAGTAGGCAGAGAGGCAGGCAGAGAGAGAAGAGGAAGCAGGCTCCCCGCTAAGCAGAGAGCCTGATGTGGGCCTTGATCCCAGGACCCTGGGATCATGACCTGAGCCAAAGGCAGAGGCTTAACCCACTGAGCCACCCAGGTGCCCGAGGTTGTGACTCTTGATCTCTGGATTGTGAGTTCAAGCCCCATGTTGGGTGTAATTACTTAAAAACAAAATCTTTTTTTTTTTTTAAAGATTTTATTCATTTATTTGACAGAGAGAAACACAGCTAGAGAGGGAACACAAGCAGACCGACCGAGAGAGGGAGAAGCAGGCTTCCCGCCAAGCAGGAAACCTGATGTGGGGCTCGATTCTGGGTCTCCAGGACCATGACCTGAGCCGAAAGCAGTCGCTTAACCAACTGAGCCACCCAGGAGCCCAAACAAAATCTTTAAAAAAAAAAAAAAAAAAAAAGGAGAAGGTGGATGAGGAGGAAGGGGTGGGGGAGAGGGAGGAGAAGAAGAAGAAGAAAGAGAAGCTCTTGAAGTATTTTAGACAGTGGAAACAGTGAGAGCAAAGGCCCTGAGGTGGGAATGTGTCTGGATTGTTTGCAGTGCAGCGGGGAGGTCGGTGTGGCTGGAAGGAGTGAGGGAAGGAACGGAAGATTAGGGCGAGGTCACAGGTTGAGTGAGGCTCTGCAGGGCCTCTGGTTCGCAATGAGGGCTCCAGCTTTCCTCTGTTCCTTAGCAGAGAGTGAAGTGAAATAAGCTCTTTCTATTACCAAGAGGTAAACTGGGGTGTGGAGGTGGGGTGCAGCTGAATTCACTGACATCTGCTTTAGGAATTCTGGCGCTGCTCCGCAGGGAGGGCTGGGGGGCGCCAGAAAGCCGCCAACTAGAGAGGCGCTGGGAAAGCGGCTTCAGAACGCTGGACAGCGCCACGCGCGTTGCTGGGAGACCAGGGAAGCTGCAGCTCTGGGGGCGGAGCCTTGGGAAAGCGTCCTTTCCCAAGCGTTGGCTGTGAGCACCAGGCGGGAGACACCTATGGGGGCCGGGCGGAGGGCGGAGGGCGGAGGCTGCAACAGCGCCACAGTTGGAAATTTGCTGACCGTCCAGGGGCGCGGCGTCTCGTGGCGAGGACTGCTGGGAGCGGCTCCTGTAGAACACTTCTCTTCCATACGGGGTCCGTTGATTGGGCATAAAAGGGGCGGGCGGTATGCACCCGGTTGACCTAAGGACCGATAGGACATCGTTGGGTAAAGGAGGTGTTGGCAGAAGAGGGGCCTGAAGCCGGCCTCCGTGCCTCTCGCGTGGAGGCCGGCGCACAGGTTCCGAGATGTGGCTGGAGGGGGTTCCCACAGCTCTCCCAACGTTCCCTTCCCCGGGAACGCCACGGTCGCCTAGGGAAACCCCCAAACCCGCGGACTAGGTAGTTGACTTTAGGAAGCTGGTATCGAGGTCTCAGGACCCAGAAGAACAGGAGTCGGATTTCTGGTCATGAAACTGGAAACCCAGATCCTCTGGAAGAGGACTTGGGGGTTTCGAATACCTCTGACATTGGAACAGAGTACTTGGAGCCTGGTGTTGGTTGTCCCAGGAGGCTGGGGAGCATGTTTTCTCCAGTTTATCCAGCCAGGGATGAAGGCTATCATCCCGTGATATTCTCATTCCCACAGCCCAGTGCCAAGTAGGCTGAGCTTAGCTGTCAGCTTCTTGGTAAACGCTGGGAAGGGCATGGGCCCAGGACTTGCGAAAATGACCTCCATGGAGTTTCAGGCTTTTCTGCTTGTCTCCCAACCACAGAGCAGAGGAGTTCAAGTAGGGGCCCTCTATTTCTTGTTGCCCCTGAGGCAATACAGTGCCCCTCTCTCTAGGTCTGGGAGCAGTTTCCTCGCCTAGTCCAACGGACTCCATGGCCTAAATTATCCTCAACCTCAGTTCAAATGCTCCAGAACTTGAGTCTCTTTGGTGATCATCTGATCTGCATTCTCACTTCTCTCATACATCTATTCTCTGCCCAACAGCCAAAAAGACTGTTCTGAGGCACAGCTGAGCCTGGGTTCTCCACAGCTCAGCATCTTTCCACGGCTCCCCACTGCCTTCAGGATAAAAGTTAGAACTCCACTGCTTGGCTGTCACGGCCTGTAGTGGTTGGCCCCCACTGACATCCAGCCACACTTCTCATTCTGCAACCAGAATGCTTTTACCCAACTGACTTCAGCTCCCTAAAGTCTATCCCAATACACAGCTGAACTTCCGTGCATGCTATTCCCATGCACGCCAGGACCTGTGCTCACCCTTCCTAACACACCTTCTGGTTCTGATTTAACTGTCCTGTCTTTCTTGAAACACAGAAATCCTTTCCTGACACTCCCTTGCATCAGCTGAACAGGCCCCTCTTGGTACCTGGAAGCTCCATGACAGCAGGACCCAGGTTCATATTCCCAGCACCCTGTACAGGACTGATACGCAACAACACCCAATAAATACATGTGGAGTGAATGAAACAATGAACACATGAAGTTGCCATTTATTCTGGGATGGGTTAGAAGTAGCATCCAGGCCAAGAAGGCTTGCTGGTGTGTGGCCCATAATTGTGTCCAGTAGTCTCAGGATAGGCTTGCAAAGGGCACAGACAATGTGGGGCTCATACCTGCAGGCTGAATCCTGAAGCTGAGCCCAGCTGCAAAAGGCCAGGCCTGGGGGACCAGGTCAGTCCTTCAGAGTGGGACAGGCCTTGCTAACAACACAAGAATGGTCAGTGGTCAGAGAAAGGGTGCACATTTCCCTGCCAGAGTGGAAGCAACTGGGTGTCAACTTCCATGTCAGACCAGACCCCAGTCCACAAGGACAACACCAGGACCCTAGTGATTCTGCTCAATGTAGAAAGGTGGATATCTGAATCTGTGTCCCATTACTGCTTAGAGGCCCGCTTTGGTCCTAGGTCTCAACGGACCCACACCTCCCCTACGGGATCAGCTAAAATTCCCTGCAAGGCTCTGTCCCTCTGACATCACTTCAGCCCACAACACATGTGTCCAGCTGTTCCCTCAGTCATGAGGTCTTTCTCCCTTTCTCCCTCCAAAGGCATCCTGAGCCCTCTGGGGTGGCGTCCAGTTCTGGGTCACTGACCTTCGTGGTCTATCCACCAAGTAAGCACCCTACCCCAATCAACTTGCTGAGTAAGCACATGGGCCATGGGCTCTTCCCACTGGGGCTCCTGGTGATCGCTGCTGGTGACTGAAAGATGCAGAACTAAGATCTCAGGGCTATAGGCTCCCTCCTTTGGCGGCATGAGGGCTGAGGCATCTCTCCATTGCCCGCTGTGTTCCTGGAGAGCATTTCAGTGAGAGCCTCCTCCCGACTGGCTTCCTATACTTGGGAGGGCCACAGGCCTGGAAAGGCTTTGGTCAGCTCTGGAGTGACACGCCAGTACCCGGGTGTCCTCCATGCTCACGGTGTGGGCCACACTTTCCTGAACTCAGCTTCCTGCAATGGCAGTTCTGCAGGCTGCGATGGTGTTGCTGGCCAGCTGCATCACAGTGCCATTAGCACCAACGAGGTCCCCAAGGAGTCAGGCCAAGCCATGTGTGTGCTCATGAGCTGTCATCTTGGGACAGGCCCCTGTCATGCTGATGTGATCCTGGCGGTGGTCAACAACCTCCCAGGGCTGTGCCAGCAGCGTGGGATAAATCCTTCACCCAACTCTTTAGTGGGTTGAACAGCATTCCCTTCAAAACGTACACGCGAGTCCTAACTGCCGTTCCCCATGAATGTGAAGGATCTCGGAATACACTCATCCGGGATTAGGGTGGGGCTGAAAGCCAATGACTGGCGTCCTTTTAAGAAAGGAGATCTGAGACATAGAGGCTCATGGCGCAGTCCCTCACTGGAGCCCGGAGAGAAGCTGTCAGGAGCCAACGAATGCCCGAAGTCACCAGAAGCTGGAAGAAATAAAGATCCTACTTCTCCAATACTGCTCTGTTCTTGGCAATAAATGCTCAGGGTCAACAAAACTTGCCCCAGCTTGGGGAGCGCTCAGGCCAGACCAAGGGACCGAAACAGGCATCCATCTAAGACAAGCCAGGGATCTGCTCTTTTTCACAAGAGGAACATGGCACCAAGTCACAGCTCCCTGAGGCCTCCACCTTAAGATGGCCTGGGAGTTTTCTCCACAGCCTTAAGATTCCTGCCCTTGGGAAGGGCCTATATTCACAATCTTCAACGTGGTGGTGGTCACGGCTTCAGAAACTGGTGGTGAGACCCATGCTGAGGAACACAGGCCCACAGCTTGAAGGCATTTGGCAGGCAGAGTGGGGCCTTCCTCCCGTGGGTTTCTCAGGGCTATAGGCTCCACCCATAGCCCATGTCTTCCCATTTCAACACAAGGTCCTAATCATTGTGAGGGGCTCTTTGTCCCAGCGCCCTGAAAGTGTCTAGGAGAGACGATGGGTCATGGACGTGTCACATCTCATCAAAGTCTGGGCGGGGACCACCTCTCCTGCTTCGTCTCCACTAGCACGCACACACTCACACAAGGGATCCCAGCTTCCGGCAGGCTGACCTGTGGACCACCTCAGGTGGGCATCACCATCATCCTTCTCTCCTCGAGCTAGACCAACTGGGTCCTCCATTGCTCCAGCAGAAGGCAAAATTCTTCCCATGTTTTCTTTCGAGTGCAGAACGCTTTTCTTTCACCTCTCCAAAGCAAAGCTTCATCCTTTAAAGGCACATGGATTTTCTGCTTCAGCTGGAGAGTTCTGAGTCAAAAATATTTTGATCTTCTTCCAAAGCCTATGGTTAACCAAGTATAGGTGGCCAAGGGACTTTCCAGGGTTCAGAATTCAAATGCTGCCTGGCCCGAGACATGGTAGAGAGATGGCAAGAGAAGAAGGGACCCTGCAGAGGTACAGCTTGCCCAGGAGGCTCTTCTGAGACAGAGCTGAAGCCTGGGCAAGGGCAGTCAGGGCGCCGCCCTAGCCCCCCTCCATGCTCCCCCAGGGCAGGGCCAGAGTTAGAAAGCGCTGCTCTCGGGGCACGTTCCTCCACCTCCAGGTAGCTGACACTCAAGTGCAGAACGGTCAGTAGCATCCTCAGTCTCTGCCCACTAGATGACCAGTGTCCCCCCAAACAAAGCAAAACTGCCTGGGATTGAGAAGGACCGCCCAGGGAAACCTGCTAGGACGGGGCTGGGCCGCGACAAAGAACCCCACCACTCAGGTACACTCTGAGCCTCTGGGCGGTAGCGGCACCAGGGAGGAAGACTGCGGAGACACAAAACCACACCATCCCGACATAGAAGGTTCTATGGCTGGGTTTCCCAGCTCTTGGGGTGCCTTAGGGAGATTCAATCGGCCTTTTTCAAGTCAGGTCACATGTACCAAACCTAGGATGTTTTACTCCATGGTGACGTGAAACTGCAGTTAAAAAGACACCAGAATTCATGGAGTAGAAAAGCAAGCACACGGAATTGTGTGAGCAAATCCCCAAACACCAGCATGGGCTGCTCATAAGCCACTCTGCACACCACCAGGAGCCCCTTGGGACACTGGGAATACGAGGCCCCACATAAGGGGCTTGTTGGCCCCAGGCAAACTTGTAGTAAAGACATCTAGAGGCCTGGAGCCAGACCCTCTGGTGACAAAGGATTGCCCTGCCACCCCCACCCTGCATTCCCATGCTGGGAACAGTGGAGGAACCTGCCCGTCACACTGCTGGTGGGTCAGACACCCAGGCCTACGACGGGCACAGAGTTTTCTTTTTCTTTATTTGTCTACATTCAGCTTAATTCAGATGTACTGCCTGAATGATCCAGACATACAAAAAAAAAAAAAAAAAAAAAAAAACCCACTCTTTCCCACTGGTTTTTAAAATAAAATCTTCACTTATAAAACTGAAACACTAAAGCATTAAAATACAGAAAGCTTGTTTAACTCACTTCACAAAAGCATTAACAGATGATGTATCCCTTCTGGAGCTATTTAAAGACAAACTGAGTTAACACTAACACCAATTGTAAATAGACAGAGGGATACGTAACTGCGAGAACTCAAAAAACTACTCGGACAAAGTTGTGATGGCAACTAACAAACCACTGAAGACATGGAAGTCCCAAACACAGCTAAATATGGGTCACAGGACGGGCCACGGGAGTGACCAGCTGCACCTCACAACACAGCAACGTGGACAGGTTGGGGCGGAGGGGGCCTGGCAGGGCCTGGAGGAGCCAGCTGACATGTTAACTCTGATGCATAAAACTGAATCTTACAACGAGGGATAAGTGCAGAAGGTACAAATCTTCGCCCTTCGCGGGGGCTTTATCTATATTGGTAGTTCATGCTGTGATCTGCGTTTCTGCCGTAGCCGCCCTGTGAGGACTGGTAGGAGCTGGGAGGGCCGCTGTAATTCTGGCCGGATCCCGGGGAGTTGTAGTTTGATTGTGATGAGTAGCCGCCTAGGGAAGAGAGGGGTGGGTTAGAGGTGAGGGGCACAGGGTCCACCCTGCGAGCAGAGCTCAGGACCACGGCCAGCACCCGAGCCACGTTGTATCCCCGTCACATCCACAGGTCAGACCACCGTAGAACGCAGTATGGACACGGCTTCTTGCTCAGTGCTTCTTCTGGGTCATTGGGGCTGGCGGTCACCAACACCCTGAGGAGGAACCACCAGACCCCGGTCCATAAGTAGTGGGGATCTGTCCTGTACAGACAGTGGAGCACAAGGCTGAGCCTGTGGTCACACACCACACTGTCAGGCCTCAGTGTCATCAACTTTTTAAGTACAGGTGCCAACATTTGAAGACCAGGGCGGCATCTGGATGTCTGGCTTCTAAAAAGCCAAGAAGCTGGACGTATGCCTGGGCCTGTGTGCCCACGTCTCCCTCTTCCTGTTCTCACCCCACACGGAAACCAGATGGCACGTGCCACTGCAGCCTTGCCTACCCACGCCAGGCGGGGCCCTCATCGCTGGACGCCCCCCGCCCCCGTACTGTGCCACCTGTTGATCCAGGCCCACCTTGTTTGCCTTGGTATGAGGAGCCGCCCCCAGAACCGCCGCCGTAGCCCCCGTGTGACCCCGGGTTGTAGGACGACCCGCCTGAGCCGTAGCTGTTCCCGCCGCTCCGGCCTCCACTACCACTGTAGTCTGGGGGAGAGAAGACAGTGTGGTTAAGGGGCCTTGGCAGACACAGCTGGGGTGGTCCAGGATCCTCATGCTATGGCCCTGGAAGTGGCAGGCCCTAGGTTGAGACCACAGGCCTTTGCAAATCTCCCTGTCCCGTCTGCTTCAATCAAGCACACATAAGCTAGACGGAGAACTGCCAGGGGCCGGCTGTAGCCGGGCAAGGTCATCATGCCCTGGGTCAGGTTGTTCGCCAGGCTTGGAGGCCCAGCTGCATCCTGCCTTCCCACCTACTGCTCCATCCCAAGCTTCCCAGCAATTCAGGAACCACACAGCAGCTTCCTTTCCTCCCACCCAGCTGTCACCAGGCACCCAGTGTCTCCTGGCCCCCACAGAGAGCACGGCTTCTTTAAAGTCCCTGGCCCGCCTGCGGACCGGTGTCCCATCACAGAAGACAAGTGCACACCTACACCTTCCTAGCTCAGCCACCAGCTCAGCTGCAAACTGCTGGGTGTGTGCAGGAGGTGGAAGGCCAGGCGGAGTGGAAACGTTAACTTGGGCTCTTTGGGGGCTGGAGGCAATGCTGTCTCCAGAGCCCATCCCTGGAGGTCCCAGACACTCAGACTCCACCCTTGTGCCCCAGCCTCGACCCACAGGTTCCGTGGCACAGGGGCCTCCGCTAGACCCGCCTTTGGAGAAAGTGACAGGAAGGGAATGGGAAGGATCTGAGCCAGGGGAACTCTGCCTCCAGGATTTTCCTAAAGCCCGCCCGGCAGCCAGCACCGCCCGGCTTCCTTCCAGTCCCTCAGCAAGAGATCAGGGCAACGGCTGAGCTTCCGCCACTCCACGGGATGCGCCGCTGGCCTGGACCCTGGCCAGGCCTCAGGGCCCTGGAAGCCAACTCACTGAATTTGCTCTCGTAGCTGTAGTCTGATCCGCCCCCGCCCCCGGGGGAGCTGTAGGAGTTTGAGTAGGAGGAGTAGTTGCCTTGTCCATGATTATAGCCCTTCTGCTTGCCCTGCGGGGGGCCATAGTTGCTGTACTGGCCCTGGTTGTAGGACTGCTGCTGGCCTTGGTGGGACTGGTAGCCTGAGCCATAGGAGGGCTTCTGCTGGCCCCCATGCGGCTGCTTCTTTCCACTGTGTTTCGGGGGCACTGGTGAGTTGTAGTTGTCGCCTTGGTAGTAGGAGCCGTAGCCGGAGGAGCCACCACCGCCCCCGCCGCCGCCACCACCGGCATTCCCCGAATGCCCTCCGTTGCTGTAGAACTGACCTAAACAGGAAGGCAGCGGGTCAGGCGGAGGGTGGGGGACACAGGGGAGGGGAGAGACAGGGAGGGTCGCAGCTGTGGGTCCTGAAGGCTGACCCACAAGCCCGCAGCCCGGGCCTGGGCAGAGGAACAGAAGCAGGAGAGTGAGGAGCAGTGGCTCCAGTCCTTAAAGCAGCCGGGTTTGGATGGGTCCAGCCTTCAGCGCCACTCCCAGCAGCTGATGACAACAATGGATCTTTGCCAAGCAGCGGCAGGACAGCACGCCGACAGCAGCTTCCGCAGCGGATGTCAACATTACAATGAGATGAGCTCTGAGCGCAAGATGACATTCATGACTAGCTGTTACCCAGATGTCCCCAACGGTGACAGGGAAAAAGCAAAGCCCCAGAGAAGCAGCGGGCCACCCACCTCCCCCACCGCTGTGCTGGGAAGAGGCTCTGCAGTCACAGGCCTGGGGGAACCCCAAGACACGCATTTTAACAAGGCCCCGAAACTGGTGTTGCTCTGGGGTGAACAACTGGTCTGCCATGGCTCTCAGAGGAGTAAGGGGAGAGTTAGTCAAATGATCTGGGGCATCTCTCTGGTGTGACTTGTTCAGACATAGGACTTAAGGAGTGATTCTTATGGGGGAGAGGAGGCTGGCTAAGACGCTAGGATGTGAACATCCAGGCCAGGCCTCCAGTTATAGCCTCAGATGCGCCCCCGAGGGCCCCTCTGTTCCCAGCACAGCTGCCAGGGGCAGGCGGACGGAGTGTGGACTGACAAGCGTGCAGGGAGGCCGCCACATTCTCAGACCGCGAGGCTGAGAATGCCACAGGAAGACCCTCCCTCTGGTCCTACGTGGAGATCCCACCCCACAAGCCAGGTGTGTCTATACCCTGCCCCCACAAGACAGACACTCAGGTGGGCCAACGGGGGATGGGCTGGCTAAGCTGAGGTGGGAGGAAGGGGAGGCCAGGCCATGTGGGGGAGAGCAATCCTCGGTGCTCACATGCGGGCAGTGGAGCTCCTGGCTCCCGGAGCAGGTAGGTGGGCCTGTGGGCACACCTTTGCTGGTTGGTGCTGCCCAGAGCTACCCTGCTATGCCCAGGGTGGGTGGGAGGGGGAGGGGACACTCCCACACAGCTTAGCCTTCCTTCCCATATTTAGGACCAAGGGTTCCTCCGCCTTTTGGGTAGAATGAATTTGGGAGTCATGGCATGCCTCCCACCTGCTGGAGCTGTGCCCCCACACTGCTAGGTCCTGGGTTGTTGGAACAATAATTTGGATAAAACTGATCTGTAACATCAGTTTATTTTCTTCAGGTGGCCTCCTCCACCCCTCCACCCACCCCCATCACAAAGCCAAAACATCAAGAAGGAGGACATGGTCCACAATGCGAGAGAGCAAACATGCGAAGGCCTGGCAAGGAGGCTGGAGGACAGGAGGTCCTTCCTCTTCAGACCCCCTCTCAGAACCCCACCACCTCAGCTGCCCCACAACCTAAACTGAGCACCTCAGCGCCCCTCCTCAAGCACAGGAATGAATGAAGACGCCAAGTACTGAGGACTTGTTACTTTAACATGTATTGATTAAAAAAAAATAAAGGGAAGGAGAAGTTTCCAACGTCATTTCAGGATAACTATTTCCTGGTATAAAAAGACATTATTCTCAAACAATAACTTTCTAAAAAAAAAAAAATACATCATGCAAAGTTTTAAAAAGTTTCACTGAATGTTTCAAACCTCTGGGAACAAATTATATAGTAACCGTTTTGACCACTTTTTGCCTGAAGAAACGCAAAATCTTGCAAGTCCACGCAAATGCAGGCTTCGCCGCAAAGGACTGCTGCTGCCCGGAGCCCAACCGTGCTCTTTCCAAAAGGGACTGCCTCTGGGAAAGTTCAGAAACTCCAGCCTGCTCCCTAAAGGTGAGAGGGCAGAAAATTCCAGGCCTACTGGAATCAATTATGGCTGCACACCCAGCATCACAGGCCCTGTGAGGCTGGCTCCTCACTGGAGAATTGGGTTATGTATTATTAAGTCTTTCTCCTTAATTATTTCAAAGCCCCATTATAATAAACTCCAGAATCTCATGCATTTGCAGCTGTAATTAGGACTTGCAAAATTCCACGTTCTCTCTCCCTTAAAGCCTGTCTGTTTCCTGCACTAACAATGGAAGCACAGTTTTGATACCTTTGAGAGTTCACCTCTAACTAAACCAGCCACAAAATACCGCACCCCCAAACAAGAACCCACCAGAGCATTTACAAGAGGCGGGAGAGGTTAACTTAGCACAATGTACAATTCCCAATGTTCCCAACGTTTTACAAGCTTATTTTAAAAAAGGAAAAAAAAAAGCCAGTTGCTCTGGATTCAGATGTGATAAAATCGTTTTCATTACTGTCAAAGGCATCAACCAGATGTGGGAATTTGTTAAAAGGTTAAAAATTCATACAAAACCTGCTGTAAATTAAGACAAAGGTAGATTAAAATGCATCATTATCTGTCTCTTAAATAAAGTAATGCTTTCCATAAAAAGCAAAGGTGGGCTTTTGCCTTGATGCTGACCAACGCTGGATCTAGAATTCTGTGCAATTCTGCACAAAAATGCATTCTCTGAAAATTGTTTTCCACTTATTGTGAACTTCAATATGACCAAGTTCAAAGGCAAATCACGATAAAAACTGCCATTGTCTTAAATTCTGCAGGCTAAGAGTTTCAGACAAGCTGCGGTGACAAGCCACGGTTGAGAAACCCAGTGAAGCACAGGGGCACAGCACGGACACTTTGGGTTTTGGAGTTCGAGAAAATTGGAGTAAAAAGTTGATTTTGTGTGCAATACTTTTAGATGCTCTAGGAAGACCCAAAATCATGATAGCCGTAGCAGTCTGTGAAAAAGTCACCTACAAAAGGGGGAGACAGAGCAGAGAAAAAAAATTAGAATTCTTTTGAAAAATGGCAGAGCGCCACATTTGAAATTCATGTTTTAGATTTCTCTGCTCCTGTAACCCCCCAATGAAGGCTCCTTCTCAAGACAAGAGCTGTGCACTGTCAGGAAAAGCATCATCACAGGACTGGTGCTTCACATGGCTTAAAGCAGAGAAATTTAAAATTCTGACTTAAGGAAATTTCAAGCCACACAAATATGTGTGTTAACATTTAAAGAACAAATCACACCTTTGCAGGGTGGGACTGGAGGATCGTCTGCTCTAATTACTGAGAAAAGGTGCGTGCCACTCCTAAATCTCAGGGAGGCTGCTGCTGGAGGGCCACCCTGTTCTAACTCAGGCGCGGGAGCTAAGCTGTAGCTTCTCCCCAACCTCAGACAAAGAGAAACACACACTTACTGTAGCCTGCTGTCGCCGAGCTGCCCCCATACCCATAGCTGCCGTACCCAGCGCCTGGAAAGGAACACACAAGGTCACAGGGGTGGAAGGTGAGTCTGCCCTGCCCCTGCCTCTCCCACCATCCTGGCCCGACCCCAGGGGCCCCACACGCTCCAGGGAGCCAGGGGGGTCCACGGGGATAACATAAGGCAAGGGTGCTCACCAGCATTCATGTAGCCTCCATGGTTGGCGCCACCAAATCCTCTCCCTCTCCCTCGACCTCGGATGTTCCCACCTCTTCCCCGTCCTCGAAGGTTCGGGGGTGGGGGCACTTCATTGTGCATGGGACCTCCCATGCCAAACCCAGGGTTATGTGGCTGCAGGGGAGAGAACAGAGACGAGTGGCATTCACCTTGCACTCCAACCACAGAACTCGTGCTAAGGCCAAAGACAGTGGGGCCAACTGCTTACCTTAGCAGCAAATTTCGGTCCACCCCTGACAGGCACAGGGGCTCTCTTCTTCTTGTTGGCTTCCAGGGCGAGAGGAGCATCAGGGAACAGCTTTTCTAGTGCAGCAAGAGCAGCGTATGCTTTTGCTACCTTTTTGTTCGAGCCAGCACCCTGAAATTTCTGTCCATCCACCTCGACCTGGGGAGAACAGATGCGTGTCAAGCTGGCCCGGCGCCTCCCTCTGGGGCAGGAATAATCTCCTGGGGAGCTGGCTGCTCACCTCCATTACAAAGCGCTTGTCGTGGCTGCCCCCCGTCTCAGAGATGAGCTCGTACTTGAGGCCACGCCTCTTCTCGTTAAGTTCCATAACGGGGTTCTTGCCATGCTTGGTCAGGATCGGCCCCTGCTGTTTTACGTTCTCAGGGAAAACAGAATAGAAAACCAAAAAACTCAGCGAAGGGCTTTCCAGCGTGTGGAGGAGGGCGGCTGGCCCCTAAACATGACAGAGGCCCTCCACTCCATTTTCCCTGCTGTCCCTTACTACCCTCGCCTCCCAGCCTCTGGAAGTCATCTGAGGGTATCCAGCAATGGGACTGCCTCCACCTGCACCCTATCTCTGGGGAATGGCCTGACTTAGACCAGGGGCCATCCCACTGCAGCCCTGGGTGCTCGGTCAGCGTCAGCAGGGCCCTCTTGGTGGTGGCTCAAAGGCTCACACCCAGCTCCCTCTGCAGGCCCCTAGACTGGAAGCTATTGTTTGGGGGGGAAATAATGAAAACCAGTAACCATACTGGCTCATAGGACACAGAGCTGCCTGCAGCATCCCATCGGGCAGCTGGCCCCCACCACATGCTCACCTCGGCGGTGGGATCTGAGGGGAAGGCGGTACTGGGGGTCGAAGCAGCTTCCACCACAGGCGGAGGGGCCACCACGGCCGGCTTTGCTTCCGTTTCCTCAGCGGAATCCTCCCCCTTGCTGGAGTCTCTGCCTTCCGCACCGGTAGGCAGGCCCATGTCCTGCAACACCTGCCAGAGGGACAGCCACAAAGTTCCCCAGTTAGGGAGGGAGACTTAGTACCAGGGGCACCTACACAGATCTCCCCTCACCCCCGGGGTCCCAAACCAGCAACTGGAGGCTGCCCGTCCGACCAAATCCTGATGCCCAGCTACATTTGGGGACTCTCTGTCAACTGCAATGATGAAGCCATTCTTCCACGCGTGACTTGGCAGACATTTAAAAATCTACTCATCTCAGCGTCCGCCCGCCCTCCCTAAGCCTGGTGTTGTCTGTGCTGAGGGTTTCCACAGCCCAAGACAGCTCAAATAAGGGCACAGATGCAGAAGCACTCTGTTGCTCAGAAAGTAAGCACACGGTGCCCAACACTGCTCACGTTTACCTTAACAGCCACGTGCAGCTTGGCAGTCTTCTTGGACGGTCCAGAGGCCTCGAACGAGTTGCCATCCACCTCCACAGACATGGTAAAGATGGGGGCATGCACCGGACCGGTCTGGGAAACCAGCTTATACTGCAATCCCGGCTTCAGCTGGTTGAGTCTCATGAGGGCGTTCATAGCTTGGGGAGGCTCTGCCTTCTCCTCTGCGGAGAGAACACCAACATGGTTGGCGCTGCAGCGCGGCACGCTGGCCTAGAAGCCTGCGGCGACCAAAGCCTTACCCATGCTGCTCCCAGCACATCCACCCATGCTGCTCCCAGCACATCCACCCTCTGCCCTGAGGAGATCATAAAAATTGGAGGCCCCTCCAAACGCGTTTCAGACCCACACTAAAATCTGTCATTTGCAAACGGGCTGCAATAACCCGTTTGAGAAAACTAAGGCAAAAAGCAAGCATCTCACCACTTTCAGACAACTCTTCATTGAGCCAGAAAAAAATACACCAAGAACTAGAAACAAATACTAGTACCTTTCTTCTGAATTTTCTTCTTCTTTTTGCTAGGAGACTTTTCCTCCCCATCTTCTTCCATCGGGCGTTTCATGGGCGTAATGGCATAGGTGGTGCTGGGGGGGATTTGAACTGAAGGAAGAGATCGCAAAAGAAAAGTCTAAGAACCCTTCCTGTGCTCCTGCTAGCAGTCCAGGCCGACACCCCCAGGCCAGGGCCAGGCCCCTGTGGCGTGCTTACCTGTGTAGTCCACTGGGTTTTCATTCTTTGGTTTCTTGGGCATCTTAGAAGGCAGAGGGTCCATACCCAGAACTTTATGGAGCTGGCCAAATGCAGCAAGTCGCAGAGCATGCTGGAGAAGGGGAAGAGGACCTGACTCAGCCGCCCTGTGCTCTCCGCCAAGGTGTGTACGCTCGCTAATGCCTTCTGGAAGGGGTGGTAGCTAAGTGGGTCGCTAATGGTCTCCCCTACAACAGCAAGGGGTCCCCCAACAGCCAGGGGAGGGCCTGATTGCCACGGTCCAACCTTGCTGTGGGGGAAGGCCAGCCTGTGACCACCCCCCTTGAGAGGAATACAGGAGACCCCAACCTGGGGACCGGTTGCCACACGGAGCCACGTGGTGGGCCTGCAAGGGAAGGTCCCTAGAGCAGTGCACACAGCAAATACATCTCCCCGCTGAACTCGGTGTCCAAAAACAGCACTCGAGCAGGCTGAGGGGACAGGAGACAACCACGCGTGGCGCCAAGGGAAAGAAGCAGCCCAGATTGGGGCGCCCTGTATCAGGCACAATCCCTTCTCCTTCGGTCCCCAACCTGAGCCTATGAGTCCAGTGGCTACCCTGAGAATACCCAGTAACGGAACTGGAAGCCAGTGATTACAGACTGGGTAAGGGCTCACGTTGGCAATGGCGATGACTATACCTGCGCACTCTGTGTGATATCTTCCCGTTGCTGTCTGTCTAGATGCCCAATAGCATCAGTGGCTTCTTTTTCACAAGGGTCATAAATGCCAGAACCATCTGAAGGCAGGAAACAAGGAAGATATGCAGAGGATTATCTTTTAGCATCTCGGAAGAGTTGTGCTGGCTGAGGGAACCAGGTGCGTTACCCCCCACGCCCCATCCACACCCAGCTCTGGAAAACACGCTGAGCTCGGTGACCCACTCGGCGTCCAGCCCGTGAGATAAATAATTCATGTGTCTCCGAGCAAGGAGCTCGCATGGGAGTGGGTCACCACTGCCCCGGATCCGCCCTGAGTCACAGCTGCGGAGCCGGCACAGGGCTGGATATGATGGTGCAAGAGGGTAGTCACATGCTTCAGCCCTAGGGGGACACGGGGCTGCTGCTGCCCTAACCCGGTCAGGGGACCCACCAGGAATTGGCCTCAGGGCCTCAATCCCTGTCCTTTCCCTGCAACTGCAAAGCACAAGGCCCAACCTGGCATCACGATCCCCGACGCCAGGCACTCCAGCACCCTCCGCAGGGCCTCGCCAGCACCCATTGGTCTGTTGGCTGTGCCGATGGACTTCTCACAGAGAAGCTCAAGGGGCTGAAAGGTAAGAGCGACAGTTAGCTCCGCTGTCCAGGAGGCCTGAGGAGCTGTCAGTGTGTGTGTGGTTTGGGTGTGGGGTGTCTAAGTCCTCCAATTTCACAAGTTGGGGGATCAACGCCCTCTAAGTTCAAAAGCTGAGGAAAAACTAAAGTCAGGACTAGAGGCTGGCTTAGTGACTTTTCCTTAAAAGGACAAACATTAAATGTGTCAGACTGTGTGAGCCAGGAGGCAAATTGAGCTCTCACCTGCATACTTATATTTATTATG